>PDGT01000016.1:5173661-5233029 GCA_003671415.1 Megathymus violae | reverse complement strand
TGTTCATGAACGTTATTGTCGGGGAGATGCCAGCGAGGAACCGATGGTTACCTGGCTAACTGGTTCTTAATTATAATTAGTTTTGTCGATTCTAAATAGATGTTGGTGATCACTTGGACACACTATACCACCGTGAATGAAACGTCGAGATTAAACTTGGTGGTCTTGAAACAGAATGACCTCCATTAGTGCCTGGTCTTTTAGGCAGCAGGGTGCATGCACTATGAATAGGGACGATCGACTTGGACTTAAGAGGGGCCCGTTTACCCGATATGAGAGCATTTATGACAAATTCTAGTTCGGTCATTAATGTGATGACTGACAAACTTACTTGATCACTTCCGCGCTTCGGAGGGTTGGTGTACTAGGTCGGTGCCGGTGGTTGGTATCGTGCGTGCATTGCAGAAGTTTATCCACGTCGCTCGTCGTCCGGTATAACATCTTCCGGCGCTCGTTTTGATAACCAAACCGTCCAGGTACCTGAACTGGAAGTCTTTAGTGGACTATGCTCGTTTAAGATAAGAGCCACATTAGTTTTGATTTGTGTTAGGTTTGACTTCTGATGTGAGGTGATGTACTTCTGGGCAATAAAGGGTACTAACTTGGTAAAAGTTTTAATTGTTTTAAAATGCCGGAGTGGATGAAAATACTGAAAATCCCAGACTTTTAAATAAAATAATGAATTAAAAATATCTTCAATAGTAGATATCTACGTATAGATAAGTGGATGTGAGCTAAAAGGGGTTTTAAATTATTACTTTAATATTGTTAGCGTAATATATTTAGTTGTTAATTTGTATGTAAGCTTACAGTCTTGTTATTCGTTTTAGTTTTGAAGTGTGACGAATCTTTAATTAATGCAACTATAATTTGTTGTCACGCAGATCATGGGACTTAAGAGAAGGAAGACAGTTGCAGCAACACGACTTCAGCTCGCAGATATTCTCGTTAGGATACTGCCCTACAGGTAATATTTAATGGTGCGATGTGATGTAGCCGTTTTGAAATTGTAGGCAACACGTAAACAATTTAAAACAGATGTTATTAAATGCATGTTTGGTTTTAAATTTCGTACGAACTATAAATGTGCTTCATCTACTTATTTTTAGTTAAAGTTCAAACCTAATTGTGTAATGTGTTCTGCAGGCTGTGGCCGGCGACGATTGGAATAAATTTGCTTCTTTTATACCACAACGCATACCAACAGACATTTCGTTATAGATGTGTAAATGTACTATAGAGTAGACACCCCGAATTTTTAAATTTTTTTTCACTTCAAAAGATCCAGAGGCTCTGCAGTTGAGAAATTACTGTAAAGGCCCTCATTACTCTAAGAGAACGTAAATATGTATAATAGAAATGCGCACTCCGTGACCGAAGCGCATGCTCGCGCAATAACTGCTCTCGCTGAACCACCGTCTGCACAATAGATACTTGAGTAGGTTTTATCTTTGTGGACCGTACAACATTGTTCCTGCTACAGGCGAGTGGCTGGCGGTGGGCATGGAGAACAGCAACGTGGAGGTGCTGCACGCGGTGAAGCCGGACAAGTACCAGCTGCACCTGCACGAGTCGTGCGTGCTGTCGCTGCGGTTCGCCTCCTGCGGCAAGTGGTTCGTCTCCACCGGCAAGGACAACCTGCTCAACGCCTGGCGCACGCCGTACGGCGCCAGCATATTCCAGGTAGGTTGTTTGGCGATCCGCACTTAGGTAACACGGCGGACTATGGCTCACCACTCACATTGTGAGAGGAGACCCAAGCCCAGCAGTTGGATGGTAATGGGTTGTATATAAGTAAGCAAGCGCAAAGCAGTTCAGTACTGTTTTCTTGTGTTTGTCAACATATATTTTTGTTTGGTAGCCAATGACGAGTTTTGGTGCTATCGATAACAAAAAAAAAAATGGAATCAGAACGTCGTTTAATTATTGTAATCGGATGTAGATCAGTAGGTGAACATTAGCATAAATGAATGAAGCGGCATATTCGAACATTCGATTTGATATTTTTTTAGCGGAACAAGGGAATTAATTTATTACTAATTCATTCATAATTACTGTATGTATATAATTATGGCTTCAATTCATTTACTTCGTGATAGAGGACATGGGTCTTTTGTATTTGTACGTCTAAAGCGTACTTCACCACGCTGCTCTAGTGCCAATTAAGTTCGTCCGGGTCAGTATTTCTTATATACAGCCCAAAGGTTTTTTGACATGGTTTATCCACTTAGTCTCACGATAACAATGGAGAACGACCAGCTCAAAGTGACTGCTGAAGCACGGAGGCGATTAAGATGTTTTTCCACTAGCGGTCACTCATTCCACTTTTGAACGGTATTCAATATATACCCATATATACAGGACGTACACAAACATTATGACATTACAAACACCCATGACCGCAAACAATTATCTGTCACATAAATTTCTGCTCCGGCCGGGAATCGAAACCGAATATACCTTCAAATCAAATTTAATATGCGGAAAACAATTTCTGTACAACAAAACAAAAGCGCGTTCAGAGAGCTTTCCTTCTCTAGTGATCCTTTCTAGTGATGAGATACTCGTCATTGTTTAGATAGTGGTACGTTAAATTCATTATCCGATAGCTAATACTATGTAACCGTCATTCGTTTGTTTCCACAGTCAAAAGAATCATCATCGGTGCTGAGCTGTGACATCTCGTCGGACGATAAGTACATAGTGACGGGCTCCGGCGACAAGAAGGCCACAGTGTACGAAGTGATCTACTAGTGATCTACAGACAGTGTAACAAACGAACAAAACCTTGATCGAGTGACAGTGAGAGTGACATTGACATTGACATTGACAGTGGCAGTGACAGTGAGCGAGGACGTTCCGCGGACGTGAACGTTACAGTGGAAAGTGGTGATATAGCTTTAGTGTATGTACTATGTATAGATAATATCGGGAAGCCTGTACGTACTTATGCGACTTGTTTATATAGTTTAGTGTGCGCGGTTTATGTTTACTTGTTGAGCGCCCGTAGTGTATGTTGGCAGCAGATCTCAAAATGAACATTTCATTTCAATATTGTTGTAAAATGCTCGTATTAAAGAAAAGATATGCGCAAATCACTCATTTATGACTTTGATTTATTTTTTTTGATTTATCCTACTCGTAAAGGTGTCCAAGTAAAATTTAAAATTACATTTTGACAGCAAATATCTTGAAGATACGCTATCCCAGGCGATTGGATTCAGACAGTTGAAAGATTCCTGGTGGAGATAATTACCTGTAGTTTTGATCTTTGACGACATAAGTAAGTCATAGATAACTACAACATGGTCTTCGCTCATATTTAATTTTAACTGTAAATAGATTTAAAAAAACACTGAAAGTCAAGTTACGATCATATCAGAAAATCTGTACAATAAATGATTACACCCGAAAGAAAAACCCTGGGAAGATATTTTATTTGTCTTAATTAATAAACCCATGTCCAAGTTGTCTTTGAAATAACCATACCGTTTATTATAAAAAACCTTTAGTCGTCTAAATTCGTTTGAGATTACTTTAAATTTACGAGTAGGTGGTTTTATTGATATGGAATTCAATACCAAAACTACAAGTCTACTGATGAACTGCCAGTTTATTAACGTGCAAAATTGTTGCAGATAAATCATACTCGAAAGTTGGAAGGTATTAGTGGTTGTAAGTTGTTATTGTCTATATTGATTTTATATAGGTACTTTGGGAACTCGTGTACAAATAGTGTTGCCTGGTCGACACTAGAAAAAAAAGAAATTATGAAATCGGTATTATAATCTTTTAAATCGGGACAATAAAAAAATATAAGATGCGTATTAAACAACAAATATTAGAGTTCCTTAGCCAAATGACAACAGAACTCTTATCTTATCCTTTCGTCTTGTTCGTACACATCCATTTTACTCTCGGAAACGAGATTACATCGATGAAATTATAATGAACCATCGGAGTTTGGAATGTTATGGATATGAAATTTCGGATATGAATAATACTTTATCGGTTTCGGTTACCGTTAGGGATTAAATTTTTTCGGATTATCTGTTTTATTTGGATAATTTCGGTTGCGGATATTAGATGATTTACGAATCGGAAAAAAATATATAATGTATTTACAAGGTAACACTTTGACTTTATTACTAGGTATTATCTGGTATTACAACCATAAAAAAAAATAACCTCAGAAATTTAATTGTTACGTGTCAAGATCCGTAGGCTCGTAAAAATGCCACAATATTTCCGCAGAGACTTTATTTTACTTCACACGCACTTCACAATCACAGTTACACTCGTAGATCTCAGGTATTCGCTTCGTAGGGAGAGAACTCTTCGCTTCGTATTCGAAAACCGAATGCCCTGTGGGTTTTTTTTTTGCGCCCAGAAGATGGAAAATGGGCTACCCTCCGGAAAAGCGCGGGAGGGGGGTGGTGAATGCTCATAGCATACCAACGCAGCCGGCTGCGCTGGTTATGTGGGACTCCCGAGAAACCTAGGGGCCTACCCACTAAACACCACCCAAGTTGGCTTTGGCCTTGTGGCCTCTAAGCCTTCACCTGAAGCGACCCATCCTTAGAGTAGGAAAGGGTGCTAGCGGCGCTCCCGAGGGAGCATACGCTTGTTGTAACACTGAAGGTGTTGTCGAATGGAGAGACTATGTGGCATCTTAAGGATGCTACTAACTGTTATTATTTGAGTTTTTAACTATGGCTGCCAGGCGGCAGTCCAAGTCAGAAGATATCTTGTCAGGGGGATCTGTGAGGGCGTTTCTTGGCCTCCGGATTTGATGACCTGTAAGATTAGGGGCTGTGTAATCCGCTGCCTGTCTGATTAGTGGATTCGAGTGTTCCTCTGAGGCTTTAAAAAATGCAGTGCAATAGTCGCCCTGTGGGCTACCCTGCCCGCTATTTATACCGATTTCCGGGCTTCCAGATTTTTCCACGCCCTTCGTTGAAATAAACGAAAACAACAATAATTCCCGGAAATCGACATAATAGCGGGTCAGGTAAACACCGTCATTTCGGCCCTTATGTACGCCAATCTCGCCCCTTTCCGGCATACGGGTCAGATTGGCCTGAAGTGACCCAAGTAGTTTTTATTACTACCTGGGTTTCTCTTTTATTGCCTCCATTGTTTTTTTTTTACTGTAACGGTCGGCCATCCTTCTAGAAACTTCGTAAGCCTGCCGACTTCGAGAAGCTTCGTAACATAATAATAAAAATTATCTAACACAGAGCGACGCGGCTAGTGTATCAGCTCAGCGGGAAAAAAATATCGCATAACGTGTTTCATGTACACTCTACCTCTATTCGAAAATATTCGGAATATTTTTATCGATTTCGGTTACGGATATATTTTTATTTCTGATATCCGATGGTTATGGTTTTGATCCCTAATAGAAATGATGTGGAATCATGAAAAAAATACTTTTACAATGTTATTATCAATTTTTACTTAAATAAATTTTAGAGCGTAGAGGTTACCTATCAAATCATTGACGACAAAATGATAACCTTGACACAGGACAATACGAACTTTGAGAGACACTGAGAAGCGTCAAAATGTTTAAAAAACACGAAGATGACGTGTATGGCTCCTAAATTAAAAAATATATTCAACAAAGAATGTGAACAGAATCATAAAAATTTTGGAAGTTAAACACTTGTCAAACAGACTGCTTTTTAAAACATTAGCATTAAGAAGACGACAATGCAAATATCCACAACCAAATAAGCGATATATAAAGCGGCTAAGATTTCTTCATCGATAAATTAAACACGAAGAGCAATAAGGGTCCGTGTGTAAATTTAATTTTTTGCATAATTTGCATGTAGAAGAGAATTATCTTCAGTGGACTAAAGAAGTTTTCATATTCTAGAAAGAAATAAAATGAAGGCACCGAATACGCTCCTAGTAATTATGTTATCTGGATAAGATAAAGCCGACCACAATATTTTATACTCTTCACTATGGTGAATTCATGTTTTCTATCAAAATTTTTGAAGGAAATTGAATTGAAGTCTAAACTTGTAATCTATATCTACGCCCTGACAAAAAGATAGATAATCGGGCATAATGGTGAATGGTGAATATTTTTTGTCTTAAATATTTACCCGATGGTTCTTTGTCAGAGTTGAGTCCATTCATACCGATCATTTGTCAACATGTCGTTGGCATCCACAGCGAAGAATAAACCTAGTAACCCATACCGATTGTTATATAACTAATTTAAAATGAGGAATCCCATAAATTTTATTATTCACTGCAATTTGATTAGGGTACTACATACGAATATCTAACGTTTTCAATAAATCTACTTTTGAGTTGTAACCCAACACCTTATTACTTTTTCTTATGATTAACGAATCATCAAATATCACATTAAAATGATAAGAAATGATAATTAATTTTATTTATTTATTTTAGTTCAAAAATTTCGATGTGATGAAACACATTGCCAAATCATTTGATGTGTTAAATGAATTTTCTATATCAGTAATATGCGTTTCAAAGGATAGTAAAATGCAGCAAATCAGATAGTTTCTAGAGATAATTTTTGTTTGTAATTGATACTTGTTTTTATTGATCTTCTCGTAAAAGTTGATCTTGCACATAAGAGATGTTGAAGTCACAACGACGATATACCGTTAAGTCTGTTACCAGTCGTACTCCTCGGAGTTACAATAAACATTACTTAAGTTCGACATTTTTAATATATACCAACAATATAAATAGAGTCAATAATTGTGTGAGTTTGTGGGTATGCGGAGGGTAATACCTGGAACCATGGCACCTATTTGAAAAATTCTGTTTACTTTTTGACTAGTATATTATTCCGGATGGATTGGGTATATATAATGTACATATAACTTAGTTACGGCCATGATTATAATCGTAAAATATGTAGTCAGTAAGATTTGTTTTTTGTTTAATTGAACAAATATAGGTGTCAAACATTAAGAAATAAATATTCTACACTGATTTTTAAATGATTGCTACCTACCTACTAAATTGCTGAAAATATTCAACACACAAAAGTCCTGGCATGCCGCTAGTTATAAAAAGCCAAAAAAAAATTAAAAGTTTAATGTTAAACACTGCGGGGTGTAATAAATAAACAATTATTACTATTATTATTCCAAACAAAAGACACAAGCACAAACGTTTTCAGTTGCATACATTCATGAAATTTGCACATCGTGTACAAAACTTCGTTCAAATTGGATAAGGAAACTTTGTAAATAAAGTGTTGACTAGCAACTACAAACAAACAGGTGCACAAAACTTTTTGTTCTATTATCAGTATCTATGACCACAGATTACTTTAATATTATAACGTCTGTGGCGGCCGGCAAGCCGCGTAACGTTGCGTTATTTTTTTATTGTTGTCGTTCAAGTTCAATTTTATTTATTTTACAGCAGGCAAATAATTTAAATAAATACGAATTAGTCATGAATACAATCTAAATAGAATTTATAATAAATAAATCATGTTGGAAATTTTAATGTTATTAATTTTATTATTATACATATTGCGTGGAACAAAATGTTCAATTGTATCGGAATATAATACAACTAAGTTGTAAAGTAAATTAGAATAATTATGGCTGTAAGGTATTAATAGTCATTTCTTTTTATAGGTATAGGCAGGCTCACCCCAAAACGTAATATTTTGTGAAAATGTTACAAATCGCTTTACGAAAATAAGGTTGCGGCTGCGTGAGTTTTTCAATGACGAAAGTGTTTTATGACATTAGTTTTACTTCATTTTCACGCGGTTTAAAGTTGTTATCGATCAATACTAAGTTAATTTAGGATTCACAAATAATATAATGAGTAGTTTAATTTCATTAAAGCATTTGATTTACAAATCACAGCTCAGTTGGTGAAAACCCTACAAAAGAATTTTAATGGTTTGTTCACAAAGTTCCCATATCCAATTTGAACGAACTTATAGGTACGCGTACCTAATTGTAATACTTTCTGTGTAGTCCGTGTAAGGGCCGTTTTTACGTAAATGTTTGAATAGATAATATTTAATCAAATGCTGTTGGATTACCAAATAAATACGAAATAACAAGGTTTAAAATCATAACCTCTACCACTTCCACCATCATAATGTTAGAGTATAATTAACAATATTTTTGAACTTTTCGTGAGTGTGAATGTTCTTAGTAGGTTCTAATTGAAAACTGCAGAAAAATTCAGTTTTGCTCACGTGTTTTGACCCACAAAAACCTTTCAGAACTAGTGACTCGAAATTTGCTACTTACGCAAGTCAGTGGAACTTTGAATAATTGATACATGTATGTGCATCTGCCTACTGATTAATTATAATTACAACCTATTCCAGTCCCACTGCTGGTCTTGAGTCTCCCCTCGTAATAAGAAAATTGAGGCCATAATCCGCCATGCTTCCCAAATGCATATTTTCAGATTCCTATACCTTTGAAAACGTTACCTGTTGAGAAATGTCCGATATGCGTGAAGCTTTCAGGGAAGCAAATTATAATCAATTGTAATATGCACATCATTTGAAAAATTGAGGTACATTCAGCATTCGAAGTCACATACGAGACAGATGTTCAAATTACTAGGCTAAGAATAGGTCCCTACTATCTACTGGTACCTAGTTATAACCATCCATTGACACACCTAAAGTTAAAATTTGATTATTTTTTATCTTTCGCAGTCTGTTATTTATGTACCTTGTGTATATTGAAATATGACAAGGGGACAGATATCGTTAAATGACCACCAGTCCCCCATCTGCGAACCATAAACACCCTGCTAACGAGCTTTTTATCTACGTCATGGGTATGTCTGTTTCGTATCGAACGAAATAACGTCATATTAACTCGCAAAACAAACACAATACATAGGTTAGTTGGTTGGTTGTTGGTTGCAAAGAAAAAGAAAGCAATAAAACCTGGACTTGACTTCATTACCTATCCTCACTTCGCTTTATAAAGTCTACGCGTTACAGACAAATTACACCCAATTATTGTTAATTGCATTGGGCTTTTAATATATTTATATGTACCCCATTATTTTTGCTTCAAGGACGGTTTTCCTTAATTCTTTGAATTTGAAACGTATTTTTTCCCTTATCTGGACCAAAAAAAAAAGGTAAAAAAAAATTTGTAAAATAATTACATTTTATATCCGTCACGGGATATCCGTGCGGTAAAATATATATATATATATATATTATGTATATATATATATATATATATTATATATATATAAGTGCAGCGCGGTCGTCAGACTGTTGTCAACTATCTTGCTGCAGTCGTGATAAGATAGGCGATTAAAATTTTGCCTTTTTCTGCGTGCGGTTCGTAGAAATCTAGTAGTACATTTTTGAACCCTACAAAGTTGGACATAACTCAATTATAGTTACGCCCATATATTAATTTATTGTAATAGGTGCAGAAAATTATTCAATTTTCTTTATTACCCTCTTCATAAAATGCCCACGTTAAATTTGGTGATAACAGCCAGGCAAAAAAAATGATCAAAAGGATATATTTTAGACTTCATCGAAAAAAAGCCAAGGTACAGACATTTAAATCTTTAAAAATAGTGTAGATGTGAACCCGTTAAAAATATATTATAAAAAAAATATGTATGACCGTTAGATCGGCAACAAACCCTACCTATATACTGGTATATCAAAATTGTAAAAAAATATTTAATGTACCTACCGATTCCAGTCTATTACAGTTTTATAATATAGACAAGTAGATACTTCAGTTTTTTCTTTATTTGCGATTTTCTATCGCCACTAACGTAATATAGGTCCTGTATCTTGCGTTGCCTGGACTGACTCTCGAGTAGATACTTACTGCATTCGAAACAAATTAACAGTTTTTTCAGTTTTTTATAGATGTGGAGTAACCAATAACACTGGTAAAAAGTCCCAACACGCATATGTACCGTCAGACTTAGCTGGATAAAACAGAACATCGTTCTTTAAATGGAATTTAGCACTGTCACCAGCCTCACCCGTAATTGAGCACAGTTTGACTTAAATTCAAGGACGAGAAGGAACCCCTATATCCTAATCCTTTAAAATTGTATTGATATGATCATAGGTTTTATAGGAAGAAGTCGTGTACGGTTTGACTAGGGTAACAGCAGATTGTGGAACCATAGGTCGAAATTTAATTTTGCCATTCACAGTTTTGAAATATACCTAACTAGGTATGACGATGAGGTCCTGCTATATAAAACGAGGATAAATTTTGATGTGGAATGATATACCTAACAGTTATTAGGTCCGCGGGGTGTAATAAATAATTACTACACCCCGCGAACCTAATAACAGACCAGATAACACTATTATAAACTAATGTTGTGGATCTTTTAGGATATTGTATTTGTTAGTTAATTATATTTACAACATGAAATTTATAAGGACTTACAGATAACATAATATCAACATACTCGTATATAATCAATATTTATGGTTGGTTACTTACCCGTGCTATGGAAAAGATCGGTACTTGGTACTTCAACACATATCATTAAGGTATTTTCCATGATGTTTTAATAATACGAGCGTAACAAACAGTGCTATACGTAACGGATCCTCTGCGCAGCCGCAGCCGCAGGCGCCGACGGTGCCAGCGGTGCCAGCCACCGGGCGTTATCGCTATTACCCACTATTAAGTTCATACGCCACGTCACCCATCAGCGTGGCCCATGTTACGACCATATTATGAACTTACCTATGTACGTGTATCACTTGCACATCACTAAAAATTATATAAAATTTATAAGACTACATACTGCTGTACAACTTTTACTTTGTGGAAAACCGATATATAAATTAGCATGCTTAAGATTGTTCGTATTGCTTAAGTATATAAAGCAAATTAACAATTCTAGTTATCACTTAACTTTATTCCCTACTATAACCTGTAAACAAGCTGTATTTTTTGTTGATTAACAATAATAAACATCAACAAACAGAAATGAATCTATCTGATATTATTTAATTAAAATATTACATACCAACCTATTACGGTTGAACTCGGAACTACGTGCTGGACAGTCTTTGTTAATTTGTCAAACATATTTATAACTTATACATACCTACGCATAGGTCGATTTCCGAAATTTGAAACAATTACTCCATATAAAGTAAAACTAAATAAATAGTAACCCAACACACAAAAAATAATAACACTCTGATTGGCCATTTATTAATCCACCAATCTGCGCTGGAAACCGCTGGATACCAATAGCATGGTAGATCATTCTTTAGACTCCTCATTTACAAATAGTCCCATGTTCCGCAGTGAGCCGCCAATGGATTGGAACTTAGACCAAGAATTTTTTCCTAACTTTATAATAGATCCATTATGTTCTAATTTGCAAGTCACTTGTTCCGTCTAGAAATTAGGGAAGTTATTTTACAATAGATTTAATTTTGATTGAATTGAAATGGGAACAAAACACCTCGAGGATTTTCGTGTGCAGTACTGCAGATGTAATGAAAGCATTCATGCGTATTATGTACAATAACGATGATAATATCTTACAGGCGACACAAATAGAGCACAAAGTAAGTGTAATTGGAGAGGTCCCAGCACCAGATGGTGGCGGTGCCAGCCTCCGCCGGCCGCCGCCGATAGCGCAGCGCGCCGGCTAGACGCCGCGTGACGCACTCCGCCGCGGATTTGGCGATCGTAGTACCCCGGCCTACTACAACCTTATGCCAAAAATTATCCTTTCTTGCCTTAGGTTAATAATATAACCAATTTTTGGAACCTGAAAAACTCTGAGAGATGAGATTTAATTAATCAAACGTTAGTGTTTACATTGTATTGTACGTTGTATGTACATATTATTATATTTATATTACTATATAAATCTGTCGTGTCTCTCTGACTCTACACTCCATTTTTTTGTCGATTTTCATGATTAATGTTCGTTGACTCACTGAAATTAATTTGACCATTTTGGACATTTTTGTCTGTGTGTCTGTCTGTATATGTTGTTATAACTTAACGGCTTCGGCTATAATGATAGGCTGTATAAAATATCAGTAAACCTAATGATGTCTAATCCAGGCCAAAAATATGAAATATTGAATAATCATGTATATGTTAGACCTCAACGAAGTCGGAGGGGCTAATGTCGTATAAAATTATTTCGTTAATCTTCGACGACGATTATTCGATGGTCCTGTAAACTCATTAGGTATATATCTGCCTAAGTTCGATTTCCTATTAAGGCCTACACCTATATAAAACAAACGTTTTTGAGTCATGGATGTTTGTGATATCAGATGATTTTAAAGAATAAATGAATAATTTCATCCATTTCATAATGAAGGTGCCAAGATTAATTAATTATTTAACAGTTGCAGTTGTTATTAAAATACGTTTTCTGATGCTGAAATGGTTTCCAACTTTGAAACCTAATTCTCTGGAGCAATTCAATAGATTCGAGAGTTGGTGATTCATATCGTTAATCGGGATATTCCAGTTGGATTATTTGTCCATTAATATCAAAGAGTGTTATGTTGTCGGTATTTATCAGAGGATGTAGTAAGGTTCCAAATATAATAGTCAGATGTTATACACTCAAATCCGAAGTAATCCACATTGTTGCTTGTGAAACATACTTATTTAGTTTATAAAAAATTATTTACCTTCTTATTTCGGGGCATTCGAAAGATTTAGGTTAGTCACACATTATAACTTAACACTACTTTAATTGCAAAGTATAATTCTATATATCCATTTATCTATCAATATTTGAAAGCTAGATTTGTCGGACCTAGGCCGCCTCGTTATTTTATTCAGATCATCAGTCCCCCTGAACGGGCGCGAGCTTTTACTGAAATGTGGACGCCACTCAAGGACTAAGTGTAATTAATATCAGATTTTTAATTAATTATACTTACTGAGCTGTTACTGATGTCGACCTAACGCTATGTCCTACAATGAGAGGGCCGAGTGTGCTGTACCCGTAACATGAATTACGAGTATATCGGCACACAGGTCTAACGAAGCGTCCTTTATTTTACGTTCATTTTAGAGTTTCAATAAGTTAAAACTTTTACCGACAAAAATTAAACACAATTATGAGTCTTCCCAATAACGTGTTAGTTGCTGTGCGTCTATTTTAGTATTACAGTATAGAATGGCTTTTGTGTGTACTAATAGCTATTTTGTGTGAGGTAGTTGCATCTTGGGTAAAAGAACTGTCGGGTAAATCGGGCAAATAACCGATAAAAGCGAAGAAAGTGAACGATCCCCATATCGTTTATGCCCAGTAAACAGCTTTGTTAATTGATAATATATTCACTCACTTATCTATTGCTACTGTGATGCGGTAAGAAACGGACAAACAAGTTTCATATAAAATAACGGCGCATTAAAAATGCAACTTAGTTGTCAGAATTAATCGTGAGATGAACTGTGGGCTGAGCGTGTGTTGTGCGCAAGCGCGCGCTTCTCCCGCGGCGACCGATAATCGTCGATCGCTGTTATCGCGCGTCCGTCGCGGTGTCCGGCGCTGGTCACCGGCCGCCGGCCGCACGAGCTCCATTCATACTACGGAATGCGCCATACGCGGTTGGCCGCAGCTCATCCCGCCAGATAAAGTTCCTCTTTTCTAAACTTTTTATCGTAGTGAAACGTGCCAACCCCGTCTATCAAATCTGTCAACAACTTTAAGTAAATATTGTAAGAATTTATCCATTGTTTTGTTTATATCACCTCTGATTATTTCGTAAACATTTGTTTGAGTGCAAATTCTGTTATTTTTCAGATTCATAATGTGTCTTCAGGATACCGGCACGTTTTTAGATGATGCTCTCCTGAACGACCAACTTCTCTTCGAATACTCACCGGCGGAGAGTCTCATCAATTTCGAACTACCGTCGACGCTCAGTTCGGAAGTTACTGAATGGCAATTCAGTGGCTTGGAGTTTCATAGTGATGCGTTCCTTAGTGGTGCCAGTGACAGTGTTGATTCAAATAGAGATAATGCTTTTAGTGACAGTAATTGTAATGTGTTATTCGATTTCGCGGATTTGGATAGAAATATAGATTTTGATCTCTTGGAGGCTTTAACGTATGATCGATCCAACGAGGTTTCTAATGCGGGTACAGACATTACGGAGTCAACAGACAGCGGCGACGATGTCGTTTTGGGAAGACTGTCAGTCTTAGGAATTGATTTGGAGTCCATGTGCGAGGCAGACGCGCAAATCGATATAGAACCATCGGAGAATGGTTGGGATAAGCAGGAGTGCGAAGTGCAGGAAGTAGAGACTAAAACAAAGTCGTGGGGTGAGCCGACGTTTTGCCCGGAACTCGGAGCCTTCAGGTGTCCTGTAGAAGCTTGCGGTAAACTGTATGCGAAAGCGTCGCACGTTCGCGCCCATTTGCGGCGCCACAGCGGCGAGAAACCCTATCGATGTACGTGGGGAGGGTGCAGTTGGCGGTTCGCGCGGTCGGACGAGTTGGCGCGGCATCGCCGCAGCCATTCTGGAGACAAACCATATCGCTGCGGCGAATGCGGTAAGCGTTTCGCGCGCTCCGACCATCTCGCAAAACACGGCCGCGTGCACGCGCGCCGTGCCGCCGCCGCCGCCGCTGCTACCGCCGCCGCAAAGCGAGCGGTGCCTTCCACATTTCGTGCCAGACGGTTGATATGATATTTAAGATTCGGCATTTAAGCCACTAAACTTACGAACTCGCGGCGGACAAAAAAAATTGGTACATTATTGTTGCCTTGATCATGATATTTTATGATTGCAGCATAATATCTACAAGGTAATAAAATACGTACTGAAAATGTAAAAAATGTGAATAAAGTTTTAGTTTAAGCAACTTATATTATTATTTGCTGGAAAAATATTATTTTGTATTTAAAATGGTACTACTTTGCTTTCTATTATACGCAGATTATACTAATAGTAATTATTATTATAAGATATAGGTAGTTTCTCGTCATAGAATATATATAGTAATAAATTTTTAACAAAAAATACTGATATTTAACCAAATATTTAAGTATTGTACCTATACTTATAAAATATGAAAAAATATCATTCTGTTCAAAGGACATATAAGAGTCAGATTGAAGTGAAACTATTTTAATTAAGTGCTTTCTTTAATTATGTTAATATTATAGTTATTCTTTTTTAGGATTAGATAACGTTTGATTCCTTCTTTTAAAAGATAAGCAAAGGATTTCACTTGTTAAATTTTGATGGGTCCGGCAAGTAAAGTAGAAAACTGCTATTATTTTTAAGGTTAAGAACTGCACATTTCCTTGTTATACGAAAGTAATAATTTTTATTGCGTAACATCATCAAGTCATGTACTTGAAACTCAAGAGTACATTGGATAATTTTTCTTTGCTTAGGCCGGTATATTGTAGTAGATAGATATAGTGGAGATGTAATAAATTAAAACATGCAATTTCGACGACGAATTTTCACTGTACTAAGTAGCTAAGGGTGCCGAATCTACTGAGTTACTTCATTTGCAGTTGCCAACTAAGTTGCTGCGCCGATGTGGCAAGTCAACATTCGTGGCAAACCCTAATAATTAACCGCTATTAATAATAATTTATCACCACAAATTACCTATGCATATGAGAAGCGAAGAATATCTACGGTCTCTTAATTTGGAAATTGTGAAATTAAGACAGAAAAAACATTTATTCGAGGCTAAAAACAACACACATAAATTATTTACATAATATATAAGTTCACACACCATTGACAGGCATATAGCTGCTTTGCTAAGGAAGTCTTCGTACATGAAAATATATCATTTAACCGAGTCGCTTAATCAAATGTCATAAACTACCTTAAAAGGTGGGAACGATTTTATGGATTTCTCATCGATAATAATAAAAAGTTAATGGTATGTACCTGTTAGAGACGATGTCATTAAGAACGATCACAATTTCGATCTGTATGATTATTTGAAGAACCCATTTCATTTTGTATTTTGAGCTTATGTTTTGTTCAACACAGTCAGCAATAACTAAAAATTGTTAATATTAAAATAGCATTATGATCATTAGATCATCACATTATGAGTTTGTTTTAACTGATTTAACTTTGTTAAATTATTGCATGGTGTGTTAAAACTGTAAATTCGCCGTGATGTGTGCAAAAAAAATCAAACCATCATTCGGCTCGAAGGACCAAAAAACTGTAGTGTGTACAGTTTGGGAAGGATAAGGCAGCGGCGTTGAAATAACCAAACCCAACGAGTGCCGTTTGAACACTAATTTATTAAAGTAAAAATGCTTATCGTAAATGTAATCATGATATGTACGTACATACTGCGGAACTCCAGTTCTGCGTTCGGTATAGTCTTAGATATCTAAAGACTCGCGTACGGCGTAATAGCTTGAACAGCAACACTGGATTAGTTATTAACGTTTTTAAACTTTCCCGCGTTCTGCTAAAAGTAAAAATCATAACTAGATTGTCATTTGTCTTTAATGTCTAATCAGTGAACAATGGGTAGTATGAATGTAGCCAGATGTATTTGAAGGCCATTGTAATTATGATTGCCAGGACAAAATTGACGATCAATGCAAAAATAATCTGTATTTGAACAATTGTGTACTTTTTTATTGAATTATTATGAACAATTGTTTATATTTTATTCAAATGTTGTTTAGAGTTAAAGTTTTTCTACGTATTATTTTCCGAAGTTTCCTTTTACATTTTCAAAATTAAAGTATTAACATTATTATCATCGACAAAAGGATGAAATAATCTACGGTTTATTATAACCTGACCAATTTTAAAATCTATATTGTACCTAGAAAATTTGTACTTCATTAGGGTATTTCAAAGTACCTGGGTTTTTTGTAGATACACGATTCAATTCAAGTCTAGCTAGATACAAATAAAAATGGTGGTTCAATTTCTATATAAAATTTTTGTAAATTGAAATATGTTAGAGATACCACTGAAAGTGTGTAAAAAGTTGTGAAAGTTTTTATCAGGTTTGATATACTGTAATTGTACGATTGGTGCGATTACGTGGTGTGTAAGCGAGAGTTGTGTTTGTCAAATAACTGGTTGGAGGAGATACCGAAATCTACAATTTTGTGTACTTTGTAGCTTTGTTTTCAAAACCTGTGCCGTTTAGCTTTCTGTCACGAATGGATTACGTCTAAGTGTAAAAATAATTGATAAATGCGGTATAATTTTACCGTCCCTATCGAAACTAACTTATACTATTCGATCAGCATGTGACCCACATCTGAGATTTCTCTTTATTGTGTTTTCTAATAATTATATATCTGGGTTCATAAGCCCTGACGTTAAACTTTGATGGCAGCCCACCGGTATGAATGCCGATGATTACGTCTTCGATCATCACAAATAAGCGATCTTACCACGATTGAATACAACCTGCATAGCTTCCAGGAGGTCCGGCATATATCGTTAAAAACACACTGACGCTACTGAAGTACGGCTGTATACAAAAACTAATGCAAAAAACAATACGTGTATGCAAAGAAAAACAGTGAAGTGTGGAAATAACATCTTTTTGTGTTCAATTAGTGTTAAAATGTTCCTGGGATTCTAAGAATGCTGAAGATGCAAATGAACCTGGGAGAGAGAATGTGGAGTTGTCTGACCAATAATTAAAATATTTAGTCAACGCAACCATGCAGAATGGCTCATGTTGAAAATCATAGATATATTGTGCAGGTTGGTAATATAATAAGATAACTTAGAATAGGTCTCTAATAATAATGTGATGCTTTGAAAAATAATTGCATAATTCTTAATGAGATAACAGCTCTCAGTTGACCTTTGTTCTCTTTTATAAGTGACAAAATATGTATAACAATAGAACAATGTAATTCTTTTTCTTTAGTTATATTCAAATTAGTTTAATCATGTAGGTATCACTGATATACATTTCACATCATGTATTTACTTCTACAATTGTTTCTAAAAGGGGCTTTGTTGTGGAGCTTTTCTGCACACATTTAAAAGATTACATGAATTGATTACAGTACCCTGTAATCTAACCTGAGTAGAGAGCTGGCTGCAGAGCCTGTAATTTCTATGTTTTTGTCATTTACAAATTCTTCTGTATTATAGTAACTCTTGTCTATGCAATGTGCTTTTACACATTTGTTAAACATTTACAAAGGCAAGTAATTTTAGGACCCCAGAGTACAGTATATACAACAAGTTAATTATTCATCATTATGTATGATAGCTTTTGCTTTGAAACTTGAACATTATGTAGTATAGGTTGTAGAGTATAAAGTTAACATTATTAAATAAAATACATTATTATATTATGTATCCCTGTAAAAGGAAAATATTTCTATAATAACTTACAGTTACATTTTTTGCATTAATTATGGCTAAACTCATACAGGTGACAAAAAATTATTAACAATTTTGATAATAGATTATATGTATAAGTTAAATCCGTTGTATGTTTATTTAGAGCAGCATCACCCCCACTTTCACAAATTCTGCGATTTAGCAAATTGTCTTTGCCAACTTTTTATTTCAATAACAGGGGTCATAGAACCTTACATTTCATTCCTTGGTATTGCCAGAGATACTGTTCTGTTTGAGATTTGTTATAATTGTCAATGGTTGCAATTTCCACTTGAAATCAAGTGGATTATATGGTCATTTACTAGTTACATTTCACCTATATTAGAGGAAATATCTAACAAAACAGAAATGTTGTAAATTTATTCTAAAATGAAGGTTTACAATAAGTTTATCCTTGAGGGTTTCTCGGAAACGTAAGGTCTGAGGTTTTAAACTTACAAAAACTATAAATAACTCAAAAAGAAAAAGTGGACTCAGAATAGACTTTTAATTTAGAAACATGTCTAACTTATCAAATGTAGTTGTATGTCCAAAGATAAGAAGGGCCACAAATTGTTTACTAGCTTTGTATGTATTATTTATGATTGCACAATAAATATAACAGACTGACCATTTATCCATTCATCAAAAACTAGAATTAACTCTTAATGAAAAACATAAGAGGGGCCAAGGTTTGATTCCTGAATGGGGCAGATATTTGTGTGTCAAGTAAATGTTTATTTTCTGTTCATGGGTGTTTATGATATCATATTTGTGTACTTCCATGCCACCTGTAATAAAGGGAATCCTAATACAGAGGAGAGTGTGTGTTAACAATTTTTTAATTGTACTAAAACATAAATTATTTTAATATAATAATATTCATGATTTAGTTTTAATATTAAGATTATTAATGGTAATTATCGATTTTGTTAGTGTCTTTTACATGTATGGACAACATATTAGATCTTTCAAGCTATCTTGTAGTTCATCCAGGCATTATTATATATTTCCTTGTAGGTACCTAAGTATTGCATCTTTATTTTATTTTGTTTTGAACACAGGTGTCTATTTAATAAACATAATTAACAAACTTATTCACACCTGAAATATGCTAATGTTTATATCAATATTTTATTGTTGAATAGCATTTTATTCAGAACAGTAAAAATCCCATAACTGAGGCAGAATCTTATTTTGAACCAATAGAATCCTTATATACTAGAATTACTTTTAAGAAATACACAATATGTATAACATAGATACAATTTCTATTGACATGTAATGTGTTTTCAATAATACTTGTAGGTGTTTGTGGGTGCACTCTCTGCTCAATATGAAGCCCTTTCGGTGGAGGCGTCAAAACAGACAAGTTCCGAGGAAATTGTAAGCTGTATTGCAGACAAGCTCAACTTGAATGATGGTTCTGGAGGACCCTATGAAATGGCTGAGGTTTGTTGATAGCTCAAAAATACACATAGACAAATCCTGATAGTATTTCTAATAAACTATTGTCAACATTGAAAGATTGATTTAAGTATTGCAGCTGATTGATGTCATATTTTAAAATCTTCCTTCAGCCACACCAGCCTGCAACAGTTTACCTCTAAAAGAATTGAGTTATAATTTCAGTCAGTATGATAAAATATTTCAGTATGAATTGTATGCTGTCATTTTAAGATACTATACTATACTTATAGGCCTTTCTGTGTGAATGGGATATTAGAAATAGGGCACAAAATTGGATCCTAAAACATTCACTTAAGCCCTCGAACTAAAACATTGTAAGAGAAGAAAAGAAATGTTATGCTAGGACATTTCAATATTATTGAGTGGTAGTTGGGCTACAAATAAAAATTTTGTTTGTTATGAATGCTTAAACAAAATCCTTTTTTTTTGTTCGGCCAGTGCATATAATTTGTATTCTTAGTCAACTAAATTTAAACATTGCCCTTCACATTAAATTGGGTATAAAGGAATTTGTACCTCATTTAAAAAAAAATTGGGGAACACTTTTCAAGAAAAAACTAAAGTAATAAGTTTAAAAAATATAGTCACCAGCATGCTTAAAATTTTAATAAATTAGTATAAAGTTGCATTTTTTGCTTTCCATATTTTTCTGAGTATTTTGGTGTTGTATGTGAGAACTGGGGGAGCAATTCATCCAAGAAATTAGTTTATGGAGAATAAATCTCAATAAAGGGGATGTACGCATGATGGCTGACTATTGCCAGATGTTATAGGAAGATATAAGCAAATCGCAAAGCTGTTGTAAGCAAATCATAACTACAAAAGAAAAAGATTGAACAAGAGTTTTGAAGGAAATTGAAAAAGATGATCATAAGTTATTTATCTAGTCCCAGAAATCTTTAAAACAAATACTACTAGTTTTGTTACAAATAAAATCTATACTAATAATAAAATTCTAACTGATCGATTTCTGTACATGAATGACATATGAGAAGAAATATTATTAAAGGCTTTTATTAACCCAACAGAACCCAAAACAATAGTTGTTAGAATTTTTGTCTATTTGTCTGTGCGTTTTGCTCCCGTTAATCTCAGAAACGGCTTAACCGATTTTATTCTGGTTTTCACTAATGTATTGGAGTAAGCATCACTTAAAATTTAGCCCAGTTGGTAGTGAACCTGCCTGCCGAGCGAGGCGTCCCGGGTTCGATTCCCGGCCGGGGCAGACATTTATGTGACAGATAAATATTTGTTCTCGGGTCATGGGTGTTTGTGATGTCATATATATGTATGTCCACGCCACCCGCGATACAGGGAATCCTAATGCGGAGGTGTGAGTGTGTTAACGTTTATTAACGTTTATTTATTGTGATCCGTTATAAAAAAAAAGGTATGAATATGTATTTCTAAATCACGGAACGAGAACAACCCAGAAAAATGCAGATGCTATGTTTAAGTTTTTCCGAAGCGAACTGAGGGCATTTGCTAGTATAATATAAAATTGATACAAAAAAAACTAAGTATAGTGTCAATAAAAATAAATCTTAATGTGTCACAAACAAACTGCTCTGAATTTTAATTCAACATAACAAAACAACTAAAAAAACAATAATTTCAAGGGGAAAATAAAAGTTCTGTTTTGTAGGCCTATTTTACCAGATTGTTATCAAGATTGAAAAAGTTCTTTTATATAACACACTTTAAAGAATTGTGTTACAACTGTTACGAGTTCAATGCTTGACCATGGCTTAGTAAAGGCTATTCAAGGACAATTAAATATGCCTTCTGGATTACTTCAATCACGCCTTCATTGATTAACATATATACAATGTGATAATATGGTTTGATGAATAAGAAATATAATTAATTAGTAATTAATCAATCAATCAAATTATTTAATTGCTGTGAGTATAATTTTACATACCTTTAAAACCAAACATTTAACATAGCAACTTTTAATTAATTTTTACTATAAGCATACTTTGTTCAAGTGCATTAATCTGACTTTTCACTTTTTGACTTTGACATGAAGGTGAATGTATTTATATTTATCCATTTTTCATACAAGAAGAACAACATGTGGGCATACTTTTCCAACTACATGTGTACATAATCGGAACCTAGTCTACCTTGTGTACACCAACAGATGTTATGTGCATTTACATTAACATTTGAAGTACAACTTATTAAATAGAAATCACAGTTTGAATTAATGTACAAATTATGTTACATGTCTATTCTAAATTAAATACTTGATAAAAGTTGTGGTATATTACAAATATTAATTATATATTATCATATATAACATAATATAATCTATACGTCAAGGTACAAGCTTTAGCCAGGAATGGAACTGCCGTTAGTTAATTTTTACAAACAAGTTCCTTAGACAAACTTTGGGTTATGTTTATTTAAACTTATGCCTTTAGCTCAGAATTGGGAAAGTGTGTGATATTTACAAATAAATAATAATGAAAAAAAAAATTTACGATAAACATTACATAAAATTCTATCTTGTTATTCCAATTCACCTTACTTAAAACAATTCTCCTTCAGAGCATGATCATCTTGTAAATTTACTATATAGTATTTACCTACTTATATATAAATAAGACTATTCCAAGTTAGGTATTAAGTGGTGAAACACATGTATTAATTTGTTTTCTGCATCACATCAAGAGCATTCCAAGTATTGTAATTTCTTTGCGGACGAGCCAGATGTCCGCGCACTTCAAGTGGGTATCAGGTAAATATGCATATCGTGCGCTGAATTCGTACAGTTGCCACCGAATAATTTGCATATTGCAAGCAGGATGAAATTTGTAACTGAAATGTGATTAGGATTGCAAAATCTATGCATATACTATAATTGTAACTAATCGCTTTCAATACACGAAGGACATTGAGAAAAAACGATTATAAAGAAGCTTTTATTAACCCAATAGAACCGAAAACAATTGTTGTTAGAATTTTTGTCTGTTTGTCTGTACGTTTGTGCACGTTGATCTTATAAAAGGCTTAACTTTTTTTAAACAATGAAGACTCTATTTCTAATCGTAAGGCGTAGTTCTTCTGAAGCGAAGCGAGGGCGGATTACTAGTATTATAATCAAATTAAATGTTTGTAAGGGATGCGATGCCGTATCTACAAAAGCTGAGTGCAGTGTTATTCGAGGGGAATGGTGTTGCAGTTTTTACTATGATTTAAAGTTTTTTTACCATATATTTAATTTATATTCTATGTATAGAATTTTTCAATATATATGATTTGCTGTTTTTTTTTTTTTTTTCAAAATATAAAGTCAAAGTTTTATTTTCGACGACTCCGTAGCTCAATTGGTAGTTACTCCATCTGCCGAGTAAGGGGTCCAAGGTTCGATCCTTGCCGTGGCAGACATTTATTTTACAGACAGATGTTTTTTCTCGGGTCACAGGTTGTTTTTGATATCATATGTATATGTTAACCGCAGCACAGGGAATCCTAATGCGAATATATGTATGTAATGTTAATATAATTTATTTTTTTTGGGTTTTGTTCTCATAGGTGGTCGGGGACATGGTCAGCGGCGAGTGCAAAGAACGGCGGCTGGGGCCAAACGAATCGCCCGTAGCAGTCATGATGCTGTGGCCAAACAATAACTCCGGCCAGTACTATAGGTAATATTTTATATAACATTTTACATAAAGCTTTATAAAAAACACTGCCGTCCGCTAACTACGAGTTTCAATCCGCCCTAAAGCTGATAGATTCATGATAATGTGGCTATATTTTAATTATAGTATTTTTATGTACGCAGTACTAAAACCATGTTTGAAAGATTACGCTGATAGATATAATCAATAGAAAGCAAATAACCGTGTGAAAATGCAATAAGCATAATGAAAATGTTAATGACAGTAATAGTCTCTTGAGTAGACATAAAAATTGTTAACGATTGTTACTTTGCGATTTGGTTATGAGGTTATTTGCAACAATCCGCAAAAGTATTGTATGATGCATTAGCCGCTTGGCTCTGGCCAATTGCAGAGTGAATTTTTCCTCAAAATTATCCGCTTTGGATCGGAGTACGTGCAGGTGCTGGTATGTAAGCTGGTATAATTTTTTATATATTATAATTGCATGTTTCCTTTGCGGAATATAGGGAGGTGCTATCCTTGCATACCAATACACATTGACAAGCACAATGTTCGGCAAATTTCTCGTAGTAGATTAATACTAACAATAAAAAAAATGAGTTTTCATGTTTTCACAGTCGTTTTAATTCGAAAATTATTTGTTTTTAGATTTTTCAATATCATTACTGTACGATTTAATATTGGAATTTTATTGCTCGATACAGACTAGCTTGGACGACAGAAAAATAATAATTATTATAACGTTCATACACTCACACCCTCCCATTGGCCTTTCCTGTATTGCGGGTCGCTTGGACGTGCACATTATATGACATCAAAAACACCCATGATCCGAGAACGAAAATTTATCTGTTGCACAAACGTATGCCCTCGCCGGGAATCGAACCCGGAACCCCTTGCACGGCAGGCAAGGTCACTATCAACTGAGCTCCGGCGTCTTCAGGGTATACGTTTTGGCGTCCAGTGTACTTATCATTAAACACCAATAGAAGCAGTAACATTTTTCGAAAGTTAGACGCGTTTGTTCCCGTTAATAATAATAAAATAAATCCTGGCAATTTAGCGGAGCACATCATTCGTGGCAACACCAATTTTTCGATGAGCATATCTTATAGACGTGTAGCTAGTTGGAGGTGAAAAATTCCACGGGAACAGACGCGACTGACGATACATGACGTATCGTGCCTCAGACGTGGCCAATAATTAAATTAATAGAATTGAAATTTACCAAAGGATTGCAATAATATTTGCGTGTAGGTATTTTGACTTATGGCCTTAGAAATTCTAAAGCTATGGTGCGTTTTTTATGTAATGTAGTTTGCTTAATTGAATCGTAGCTATCGCTTATTAATTTTATATTATTACAACAAGAGGATACTTTTATATTATTATTAAGAGGACTATAACAAATATCACGTCGATTACAAGACGTACATACCTAGGCAATAACGTATGAAACAAAATTGTATTTTGGTCGTAGCCGCCATATACTGTACTGTGAATTGTAGCATTTTAGAATTGCAATACGAGCACGGTAAAACAAAAAATGACGCATATTTTAATGACGTGTCCAAGTTGCTTCGCCTGCCGTCGGTCGTCTGGACGTGCAGTTGTAGATGTAGACTATCAGTCTGACTCGTATCACTTAGTAATACCGCGTCCTTCCGGTTATTATTCGCTGCACAAAAATGTGAACAAATACAAGAGATTAACAACAATATTGGTCACGACGGAATCATGTGCGCGCCTCGTTCGGTATTTGTTGAATGTATCGTATCACCGGTTATTATTTTCCTCGAGTGGCGAGGTAATTAGCGGTAACAATGCTAATGTCGTCCACTACGTAATTACCGCAGTCCTGCAGCGAACGACTAAACGCACGTTTAGCCTTGTCCGATGCCGCCTGCCGCCGGCTTGCATGCCTGTTTACAATTATTTCTAGTTTATATTTTATCAATAGAACTTTATATCTAGTATCATTACCAAATTGCCTCGTACAACTTACTTGGAGTCAACGATATTATCATGTTTTTTGTTAAATAATTGAGTCGTTGTTTTGTATGTTTTAGAACTAGCGTTATATCTAAATTTTTTGTGTAACAATTCGCTAGATGTAAATATTATGTAAATTGATTGACGGTAACGCACCACTAATCAAGTAATGACCTTTTATCGGTAAATTTGATAAACGTCGAGGTAGGTGAACTACATAGCACAATAAGTATTATTCACAATTACATATAATTTTAATATAATATTTGCCTATTTACTATATACTTGGCACGTTTAATTCTAGAACACGTTAAATCCATGGCGTGTCATCGGATGCGTATTCGTATAGAACAGGACATGCGATTTAAAATGACATTATCTGTGATTCACCCTACCCAATACAACATAATCATACCAATTTTTTTGTAGTATTAAAATAGTGTTCTTTGCAGTAATAATAATGGATCTATAATTAAACGAGTATCGAAAGATATACACGCGAATAATATTAGTGTGGCGCGTAAGAGATTGCTCTTGCTGGGGTAGGGATGTTGTTGTTTGTGAGTCACTCTTCCTGCCGCCCGCGCAGCCAGCCGCGCACTGTGATAACAACCATCCTGCCAATCAAACTAAAACTCTGTGGCTCGCTGCAAACATGAGCTCTAAAAGAATTTCACTACACGTAAACATTTAGACTTAATCTCCTTACCATGACACAAAAGTAATCAAGTTTTTATTACATATTGTTACGGTTTTATTTCACGCATTTATTGCTTTTGTTCTACGTTTGCAGGTTTTATCTAAGAGAGAAGATCCCGGACGAATCATGGATGGAGAACTTCTCGGTGGACCCTCAGCTCATAAAAGACTACTTCCAGAGGTTCAGGTACCAGCCGAAAGACCGCGAGTATCCGGACCTATGTCAGTTGCCGGAGCTCAACGAACAGACCCTGTTGGATAACCTCAGAGCCAGATTTGCCGCTGGATATATCTACACTTATGTGGGCTCCATCTTAATAGCGTTCAACCCATTCAAGTTCTATCCCATTTATAATCCGAAGTATGTTAAGCTGTATCAGAACAAGCGGATCGGTACCAGCCTCCCCCCGCATATATTCGCGGTGGCCGACGCCGCGTACCACTGCATGCTGCGCGAGAGGACCAACCAATGCATAGTGATCAGTGGAGAAAGTGGTTCAGGAAAAACAGAGAGCACTAATTTTCTCTTACACCACCTAACAGCGCTCAGCCAAAAAGGATCTCACGGTAGCGGAGTGGAACAAACGATATTAAGTGCTGGACCAGTGTTAGAAGCTTTCGGCAATGCCAAAACTGCTCATAACAATAACTCAAGTCGTTTCGGTAAATTCATTCAAGTGAACTATAAGGAAAATGGTATGGTGCATGGTGCTGTGGTACAAAAGTATCTACTAGAGAAGTCCAGAATATGTAGTCAGGGTCGAAACGAAAGGAACTATCATGTGTTTTATTATTTACTTGCCGGTGCTTCAGAGCAGGAGAAGGAACAGTTGCATCTCCTGAGTGTTGATAAATATAATTACTTGTCAAAAACTGGTTGTATAGTAGTGCCCGGTGTGGATGAACAGTATGAGTTTTCGCGGTTGAAACAGTCTATGGATATGGTTGGTTTCACTTTGGATAAACAGCGGAGATTGTTTGCTGTCCTCTCGGCTGTACTTCTTTTAGGTGAGTTAACCTTATTTTTGCATGTTCATACAGTAATGACATTAAATATGTTTGTTTATAGTATATTAAAAAAAAACAGAATTACAATGGGCGAAATCGACGCCAAGTTATCTACCAGAGAGTATCTCCAAATCTTCTGATAATAGCTCACATAATAACGCTATCTTCGCCTAATATTTATTAGTGGACTGAATATTAATCAATGACTCATGAGTATAAAGATATGGGTGACAGGGAGTTGATTGACTCTTAACTTGTATGTAATTTAATTTGTTTATATTAAAACAGTCAAGTTACTATTTATGATATTATATATAATATTATTTCTATATACACATACAGTATTTTATTAATTATGGATTCTGTTGAAATAATTATCCTTGGTATATAAATTTCAATTTGAAAATCAGCATTAAAAGTAATTATGAAATGAAAGCATGAAAATGGCCAAATTAGTACTCTTTAAAAGGTTACTGTGACTGAAATTAAAATATGCACATTACTTTTTTACTATTTTTTATGTATGCATATTATATCAACACACAACTTCTTTCGATATCATAAAAGTGGTCAATTTCTATAGCCCTGACCATCCAACTAGATAAAATCCACATTTTCTGTGATTTCATTGTAACAGTGTACTACAGGAGACAAATTGGAACCTAAGAATGTTCTACAGCTGATCTGGTAGATCTTTGGGTTTTGAACAAATGAACTTTTCTACAACAGATTTTATTTAGTTGCAATTGCTGCTGGGAAAATAACACCCATCAAGGCAATAATAACTGCATCAATATATCAATATAAATTCCATACTGTTATGATCCATATAACAATATCAAACAACATATGATGTTAGAAGTATATAATTATAAGGTAATATCCAACCAGGTAATGTGGAATTTCAACCGCAACGGAAGTCGTACCACCACGATGAGGCCGTTGGGGTACGCAACCCGGAGGTGGTCTCTCTGATATCTTCCTTACTGCGAGTGAAGCAGGAGACTCTGCTCGCTGCACTCACATCAAAGAGGGCGCGCGCCTCGGGCGAAACGCTTGTTATCAACTACAGGTGAAAATATTAGAATGCTCAACCACGACTTTTTTGATGCCTTATGTTAGACTAGTTTTGTATGCTTGTATACAGGTAAAATGTTGCAAAAAAATTTTTTTTGAAAAATTTTCACTCTGACACAAAAAAAAAACATGATTGACCAATAGTATTAAAATACCTGTTTAATACCATACCTGAACGGACGGATTGACATATGGGGTCAATTTAACAAGGGTGGGTTTTTAAAGCTAAAATTCACAACATTACTTTTCTGTTGGATGATGATAGGGTGCATAACAAATAGAGAAGGTAAGTACAAATGAATCATGAACTGAACCCTGTACACCCTATTGTAGTGGATTGTACTAAAAACTTCTTATGAAAAAATACTGAAATCTTACATAATAATTGGTTATGTATATTGCAGGTTACCCGAAGCAATCGCCACCCGAGATGCGATGGCTAAGTGTCTGTATGGTGCTCTGTTCGATTGGATTGTGATGCAGGTCAACCACGCATTGCTCTCCAAAAAGGACACACTTAGAGATCATCAAGGACATAGCATAGGTAAGCCAGTGTAATGTTTGTGGCAGTGACTTTTGAAGTGACCATTTATCATTTAGTACATTGCATGTCTCAAACCAACCGTAGCAAAGCATGTTATAACTATATGTAAACATTTAAATGGAGTTTTTAGGGTGTATGTAGTAAGTTTGACTAGTAATATAAGTAATTATATTGGCATGGCAAGCTATGTCCAGATTTGCTGTGATGGATTGCATTAAAAGAAAAAACAGAATTATCTGTTTTCTATTTTGCATATTGATAACAATTTTTATTTTTATGTATAATAATTTCTAAAAATTTTATTATTGTCAACTTTACATATAATTAGTTAGAATACCATTAAAATTTTAAGTAACAATGAAATTGATAATTAATTTGAAATTGAAAATTTTATTCACCTTGAATTTTTTTAATCTATGAGACCATAATTATGGTCTTGACAGAGTCAATTTTCCTTAATTAAATTTTGTATTTTCCTTATGTTTGGCCATAGCCCGAGAGCTATTTATTCCAGTGATGTCTGTTTATGAAAAAACTCATATGAATAATTCCAAACAAATAATTTTAATATTATTCCACAAAAAAGTTCAACATTTGTTTAAGTTGGTTACATAGCTTTTACGTAACGTCAATCAATACAATTCATCATAACTAACAAACTGAGAGCAAATAAGAGCTGAGATTTATGGAATATTCAAAACTAATGTTATACAGTGTGTTCAATAAATTATTTGCAATCTCATTTAATACAAAAAAAAATACTTTAAAATATAAGTAACTTATATATTTTAGATTTATAATATCTTTGTGTATATAATTTTCAGGCGTCCTCGATATCTTCGGCTTCGAGGATTTCGGTCCTAACAATAGCTTCGAGCAGCTATGCATAAACTACGCGAATGAGCACCTGCAGTACTACTTCAACCAGCATGTGTTCAAGTACGAGCAGGAGGAGTACCGGCGCGAGGGCATCCGCTGGACAGACATCGGCTTCTCCGACAACACCGGTTGCTTGCAGCTCATCGAGGGCAAGCCCAGTGGCCTGCTCTGTGTCTTAGATGACCAGTGCAAGTGGGTATAACTTTTTTGTTGTAGAGGTGACACACATCTAACTTTGAAAATCAGCATTACAGATATGTGCTATGATGACACTGAGTGCAGACCTATTCTAGGGGTGGTACTGCAATGCGGAGTAGTTTATGCATAGGTATTGAATTTTTTTTTCATTAATTTCAAAATAATCCTGTTTTGTAGTATTGTTTCCAAAAAAAATATTCTTCATTCATTCATTTATTTAAATCAACAATATATATCTGGCCTATTTCAGAGATGGTTTTCAGTTATGCCAAATGCGTTTAGATGGAGCGGAAAGGCTCCAAGATCCGATGTGAATGCACGGTAGACCCGTATATATTAATAGATATATTTTTTGTACTGTGTCATTATAATTATGAATGTGTTTATACCTCGAGAGCTTGCATAAAATTCATTTGGTCAACGGGGTCATGTAACTTCAAGTTAAATGGACGACTGTTATGTTATGTTATTGTCAAAAATTCTTGAGTTTTCCCTTGCCATAAACGTGGCGACGTCGGTTCGGTTGTGACCTTTACATGCTAACCGTTAAATCACGACGGAACCTTCGGTCGTCGTAAGAACTTCTGGTGCTCTGCTTAACTACTAAATTCTCCATTAATTTGTACTGGATTAGCGTAGTGGAGTACTCTCCAGGACTCGAATTACCGACGACAGCTGTTGCTGAACTGTTAACAGGTTGAAACTTTATCTACTGGACATTTCTTATGATTGTACCGATGTATATATTAAGCGGAGTGCTCCATTACTTCGGTCTATTAGCCACGTTAGCAACTTAACTTTTTTGGGTTAACTTGGTAGGCATCCACGGTGCAGCGTTCGTATGCTTGGTTATACGCTACTTGGTTGGCATATCTGTTTACAATAAGAAATTCATGTAAAAAAATGTTTTTTTCGCACAGTTTCCCGTGGGCGACGAACGAGACCCTCTTGCAAAAATTCAACTCGGTGCACGAGGACAACCCGTTCTACGAGAAACCTCAGCGGAGGGAGCCCGCGTTCGTCGTACGACACTACGCCGGCAGAGTTAAGTACCAGGTGAGTGACTACATGCAGTTTTATTGTTACTTTAAAAATAAGGTGATAATAATGTTATATGTTGTAAGCGACGTATTATAATAATTTGTTCAAATGTGTTTTGCATAAGATGTGTATTTTGTTTCATTTTTAATTATTATTTTATATGGCAACAAATTGGCAACACATGCACATGTTTAAACGGTAATTTTTGATTGCTAGAAGCGAGTAGGGCGATTTTTCTATGCGAATAACGTGCGAACGCGCTCCTACATTTTCCAAAATTTTCTTTTAGTTTTTGGCAATTCCATATTTTATATACACAAATAAATCAAGGAAATACATTTATTACAATTTTAAGTTTTCCATACATTTCATACGTTTATTTTCCAATTTGTAATCAGAATTGTCGCCCAGTTCCTCTACAAATATACAAAATTCCGAATATCAAACAAAATGGAAGCTAAATTTTTGATAGGCATAGTACGTTACGACTATTGTTGCAGGTGACGGTGATGCGTGAAAAGAACTTGGACCTGATGAGGCAGGACATCGTGAGTGTGTTGAAGAATTCGTCGCTGGCGTTCGTGCGCGAGCTGGTGGGCGTCGACCCCGTGGCTGTGTTCCGATGGGCTATCGTGCGCGCCTTCTTTAGGTGCGACCTCGTATCCTAATTGGGGTTGATGTTGTTCGCTAAGCAAACGCTTTACGGTTCGATTTCTGTACAAATGTGATAGATAAGGCTCTCGAGATGTGTTGGAATTGTGACACAAGGAAACCTCATTGAGCGGATGGTGTATTACAAGTATCGTATTTCTCTTTGAAGTTAAAAAAAATATACAGCGTCTTAACAGTACGACTTAGTTGTGTGGGGATCTATGGACAGTTTTACAATAATGATGATTTACAAGTCTTTTCTTTTAATCTATTTTTTTATTCGTCAGTGGGTCATGAGGCAAGCACATCTAAAGTCGTAACACCTGTCCCTCTTTTTCTAATATTTTAAGTATGTTGGTCAAAATTCCGAATTAAAACCCAGGCGCGTTAAGGGAATATAAATTTCATAACGCCAATACTGCGTAGTAAATATATATAGAATGGTGGTAATCCTCTGAGGTTTCAAGTTTGTTCATATTTAATTTTTTTTTGTATTATTCCCACAGAGGGTATTTTGCTTTTATGGAGGCTGGCAGAAGACACAGGGTACAGAGGGTAGACGGGGCGTCGAGAGTACCTCGCGCCTCGATACACGCGCCTAACGATAGCATCATAAGGTCAGTACTCCCCATGAATTACTTGAAATGCTAATATTATTTTACTCTAGCGAATACATGAATACTTGTTGTAATAATTAAAGCAATTAACCTTGTCAAAATTACTGCCAAATTTTTATATTAACACGTTACTGGCATGTACGTGAATACTTTAGATGTTTATAAAGATTTATTGATCGATATATATATATACATCGATACTTAGACATTGTGAAAATTATTTAAAATAATGAACATGTATGAAAGCTTTTGCTAATAATGTTATGTGACGTAATATAATGTCTCTGCTCAGCCAACTGGTGACAGTATCGTCAATCAATCTCGCAATCAACCGAATTGCGTAAGTCACCGTTTATGGCATGCTTTGTTCTAAGTGCACCTACCGCATGAACTTCGTTGTTAAAATTTTGATTATCTATCAATTTTTTCGCTATAATCTTCCATATGAGACTGTGATTAAAAAGATCGTCTTCACAACATATTTTTGCAATTTGTAATTTATAGGTTCGCAGCTAGTAATTTTGCACACAAAAAAAACTAAACACAGTCTTATATCAACCTCAATAAACATTCTTAATAGTAGTCGTTCGAGTTGCGTTTTCTAACTATTAGAAACCTACTTAGCATTAATTAGTTTGAACAAGTCATATGCATTTAGCGGGCACCGAACTATCATGCATGCGTGTCACAGACGGCACTCATCGATTGGTTATGTTTTTTTTTAATTTTTCTGTTTCATTAATTTGTAATACTTGTGTCTCCTTCGTAACACACGGTACAGAACGCCACACAGAGGACCGAGCAAGGCTCGTGACGCTGCGCGAACTTCCGACTGTAAGCGGTCGGAAAGCGGTAGCGCACCTCGCCTCTGTGGGAAAGGGACAAAAAATTATAGAATCGCGGAGACGCGCACGCGGAGGCTCGAACGGGAGCGAGACGACCGCACGTTCGACGACACCGACGTGATGCAACGCGCCAGCCAGATCGTCATGTACGTGCGACGCCTCGGCACGCAGTCTGTCTCTGTCTCGCACTTTCTCTTCATCAAACAATACTAAAACGTAATCGATACCGAGCGGAATGGGACTAGAGATCCCCCGAATCTTTTATCTCACTTCTTTTCTGTTTTACTTGAATTACTTATACTCCACTCATCGCAAGTCACGCGTAAACGGATATAGCATGCTTCGTGCTTACGGTAAACGTTTGAAATTAAAATGTATGAACATTACATTTTAATTTACGAATTAGAAATAAGTTTTTTGAATATAATTTGTTTGATGAATTTTCGGCCTTTGGTTGGGGACTTTTTATTTACACCACGGTGACGGCCTCGGGCGTTAATTTTCTGTTGATGTTTGTTTGTTTATGTTAATCGTATTTCTCCTTTATTAGTTCACTGGGCGTGTATCATACCTTAATGGGAGTGAACTTCACGCGTATATGCGATCGCTAAATCGCTACTGTATTTTGTGCGTAAGAACTAATGATCACTTTGGGCTTGTCGTCTCCTCACAGTTTCGATTCAATCGCATGTTGTCGCTAAATAAGGGGCTTAGTCGTGCCGGTGGTCGGTGTTTGATACGTGTGAGGCCATGATTAATATACACGTGTTTATGGGGTTGGCAGGAAGAACAAGTCGTTCAGGCCGCGGGAGCGCGCTAAGAAGGGGCTGAAGAACCTTCAAAGTGTGAAGACGTTAGCGGGCCGAACGGCCGCACCTGCTGCTAAGCGGAAACAGCCGCTAACGGTAGCGGCACAGTTTCAACACTCACTAGCAGCCCTCATGGAGACCTTGAACCAGGCGAATCCCTTCTTTATCAGGTTACATTCTATATTTATTCCATCGTATATTTAAAACAAACGGGTTTACTGCTCCGTTTTTGAACGGCAACAATCAAACTTTGACATTAATTAAAACCTTTTTGGGAAACATAGATTTCGTTAAAACGTGTAAAATTTAAACCAATCCACAACAGTAATTCTATTGATCATGTTACATAAAAGATCCCTTGCAATATCTCCAAATCCGTCTATACACTGCCTATAAATGTATGTACGTTTAAGCTGCATTCGAGCGTCCTAGAATATTGTCCCAATCTCGTGCTGGCAGAACAGGGTGTCGTAAGAGGCGACAGAAGCCAGCCTTCTTGGTGGTAGGGCTTCTCTTAACGACTTTGCTATCAGTATTATTATTAAGTCTTTGATATTATTACTGGTATTATTATCTTTCCGTAAAGCCTGCCTGGGTAGCTACCATCTTCCTACTTAAGCCAGCCGCCAAACGACTAGGCGTGTTCCGGCTGGGAGCTTGAGAGCCAGTACTTTCCTTTCTACTCGTTTGTCAGCTATTTACATAAAACATAAAATAAAAATGTACATACAATAAATAAATTGAATGAAAACGGTCAAATATTTATTGCGAGTGGTCTAAATAAATTTATTATTTTTTTTTTATTATTAATAATTAATTTTACACGATATTCTATTTACGAGACATCTTAAATTGGCAGGTGCATAAAATCGAACAGCGACAAGATCCCCAACGTGTTCGACGAGGATACCGTCCAGAGACAGTTGAGGTACACTGGGATGCTGGAGACGGTGCGCATCCGACAAGCCGGTTACAACGTGCGTCTCACTTACGAGGAGTTTATTCAACATTACCGAATCCTGCTGCCCAAGGGACTGCTCAGCTCGCAGGCCGACGTTAGACACTTCCTGGCCACATTAAACTTGGATAGGGATAATTATCAACTGGGTGAGTCAATCCATTATTTGTGTCTTAACATCTTTGTTGATTACCGGAGTTTACGTCAGCGTGCTGGCAATGAATACTGTTACCTAAAAATAAAATCAAACATGTATGTTTGTTATGATGTAATTTTAACTTGAATACAAGCTATATCCATTTAATACCATAATTATAATTAACATTTTGGTAAATATTGAGAGGAACTTTGTGAATATTAATTGGTTGATAAAATTTTTAAATAATGATGTTATTACAATACGCTCGTGTATCGTGTGATTTAGATGTATGGTGATTGAATAATTTACATCCTCCATTCTTACACGTGTGTAAACCCATGCAAACGCTGACCAATTTATGACAAAGATCATTTTTATGTACTATAAATGCCTGCGGTGACCAGGAATCAATTCGTTATTAACTAGATCAGAAGACAATTAATATATGATTGAAGTTAACACGTGCAATATTGTGACGCAGGTGCCACAAAGATCTTCATGCGAGAGAGCGAACAGACTAAACTGGAGTACCGCCTGCACCAGCAGATCATGGCGTCCATCATCACAATCCAGCGGTGGTTTCGAGCAGTGCTCGAGCGCAGGCGATTCCTCGCGCTCCGCCGCGCCTCGCTCGTCATCCAGGCTTATTGCCGGTAACGATAGCAACAAAAAATCGTAAAGTTCTTGAACTTACCTTACATTTCCCTCGCGACCATAGTATCTGCCCTAATTGTCTCTTCACTCTCTTCTGCTTTCATTATTTGTAACTTCTCTCCTTTCTCCACTATAGTTTATCTTTAGCTATCTGTTCTTTTTATCTTCGCTATTTTTATATTCCCCCTTTTCCCTTCGTGGTTTCTTTTATTCTATATCGTAGTTACGCCACCGTGCAACGACACAATCCTCCCACGTTATGTTTGCATGGTCTCCGTTCTAAATGGCGTGTACTTCGCTGCACACTGGCACCAGACATCGTAAGTACTCTTCATGTTTCGAATGTAAATGTAATCTATTTGTTTGTTAGACACTGGTTGGTGTTACGGCAAGAGGCCGCGCTGCGTGTGCAGTCTTGGTTTCGCGGCAGCCGTGTTCGTCGGTGGTACACGAAACTTCGGGATGGCGTTGTGCTGTTCCAAGCGGCCGCTAAGGGCTACCTGTTGAGGAAAACCTTGCCGGAACTGAGAAGGAGGTTACCGCCCGCCAAGCACAAGAACGAGGTTAGTTTGCACGTTGTTATGTGTACTGTCTGTTTTGTGTAAAATCACCGCATTTTAAATTATCGTTTATGTTGTAGTTACTTGTTATGATACTTGTTTCGTTATGTCAATATTACATCTAGTTTGTCTTTTTTCTTCGGTGAATAACAAAATGAATCATGTACATACAGTAGCAAATCATTCGTTAAATAGTAAATTAGCGCCTTATAACAGGTGGTTATCAATTATTATATAACATTTGTAAAATTTCTACTTGCCTTCGCATGGTTATAGGCAAAACTTAATGTAACTTAACTATTTAAATCAATAATAGCTTTACTTATAAACCATGTAATACTCAAATCCTCCGCTTCGGTTATTCGTAGATTCTATTCCACATTATTTCATAACAAAATCAACATTATTGTATAATATTGCGAAAAATATATGTGCTATCGATAATCATTAAACTAACCTGTCATTATGTAGTCTCATGCCATTGTTGTTGTGGAACACACATTGGCACGTGTTACAACACTATTTCCGTTGTTCGTGTTGACAGCATGACGGTAAAGCAGTGCCGCCCGACGGAGAAGTGTTCTCCAATAGCCAGCCGAGCATCGAGCAACTGAAGAACATTATCGATATACAATTGTAAGCCAAACTTTTGTAAAAATGTATATTTATAAACGCTCACTTTCTCTTTAACTGGCTCTCCAGCTCCACAACCGAATAGGTTAAAAATATCGCACGGTTGATTTTAGAAGAAGGATGGTAGAATGGCAACTACCCAGACAGGTGAGAAACCTTACGACCGTCCACGGGTATAGTCGGGAATAAGATGGACGATACAGAGTCCAGCAACCTTCAAAATATTGAATCTGGTATCATTGCCTCGAAATTTTGCCAGCGGATTATACCACAAGTTAGAGAGGAGTCAGGATTAAATAGTTGAATGGAAGCGAAGAGAATTTTAATGTTTGAAGGAAATTAATATTTGAATCATATTAGATCTGTGTATCGCTTAGTTTTTGAAAATTTGTGTATATATAAACGAATATAAATATCGATAGCGAACAATGATGCTGCTGTTTTTTATTACAATGGTTCAAAGTCCATTTCATTCCAATTCTAGAAATATGCTCATACAAGAGGAAGCCGAGAAGACACGACAGTTGCGAGCAACACAGTCGCTGCCAATACCCAGGTACTGCATCGATCGTTCTCGATCACTGAATGTTTTTATCAGTACAGTCGATATGTATTGTGTTAATTACATTGATCAGCAGTAAATCAAAACCGATATTATATTGTTTCAGTTTAGAGAAAGAATTCGATAATCTCATTTTGGATAAGTCGGCTGCTCTAACTTACAACAAGAGGAGGGTGTCTAAAACACAGAATATTACAGAGTTACCCGTAAAGGAGAATATGAGGTAAATGACAAAAAAAATATAATTTCTTTCTTCAATAGAGAATAAATTGATAATAGAGAGTAAATAATAATCATCATATATGTGTACATTTACATGGATGTATTGTTGTTATATTCTTCCCTATTTTCTTTATTTTTATTTATTTTGAAAGACTTCGCTTTTTAGCGATAAGAGCGCCTGTTGACTTATTACGAGCTGAACTTTTATCTCCTGTTATTGTTATGGTGTTCATTAAAAAGGTATTCTATTCTAATCACTACACGCGCACTTCTAAATGCCCTGTTCCTGTGTTGCAAATTGCTTGCACATTCTCATAAGACATCAAAAACAACCAAGATCCAAGTGAAATATTTACGTGTCACATAAATAAAATCGAACCCAGGTCCCTGCGTTCAGTGCAGGTACTATCAGCCACAGGATCAAATGATCAAAAAGGTCAAAATGTAAACCGTTAAACATTAGAACATTGTAGTAGGATTGCTTTTGCAGTTTATCGTTAGCGGTGGGTCTAATTTTGAGTCGCTGTTTTGTCTTTGCCAACTTATTGTAGGAATAAGATTCATATTATTTTCATAGTGTCATCCATCAAGAAGCCATCGAATCTTCGCCTGACGAAAGCTGGTGTCATAATGCCAAATATCCACAAAATCCTGTCGCATGGCCTAACAAAATTACCGCTGAAGACCTCGCCAATGAACTTATCTGGTTGAGGATAGATCAGAACCACCTTATGGCTGAAAAGAATAAGGTAAACATTGAAAACACATTGCACTGAAGTCTTAGTATAGTTTTATAATCATCATGCATGTAATTATTTTGAAACTCATCATGGTATCTACGTAATTATAATTATAATAAGACATGCTTATTTACTGATCGACAATTTATATTTTGTTTGAGGTTTAAAACTAAAAGATATTTTATTTATTGATATGTTGTAGTTAAGAGAAAGGGAGCTTGCTGAATCGATAGCAAGTAGCAGCGAGGAATATCTGAGGCAAGTGGAGGACTGGAGTCCGGCTGAAAGCTCTGATACAACCAAAAGTAGTTCAAGGTATACCTTTCCAACAAGCTAGACTACATTATGTACTAAGTATCTATAGACAAAAGACATCCAACATGTTAAAACTCGATTCTTTTTGTATATGTGTGTAGTATATTTTCTTTGAGTAGCTATATAATAATATACGTGGTAGAAATATGTAGATCATCGGCGTATAGCGAAACCATTTAGCACATATACAACAGCTGTATTATTTTATTTATTTCTCTTGGATTCACATGGTGATGGGAATGTTCGTTTGAATATTTGAAGGTGAAATTAATCTGTATTTTAATTTGAAAAGAACCATATGCATAAATGATTGTATCAACAATCAGGTCTAATTCAGTGTTTAGAGTAACTACGCGTAAAAAAATTAGGGCGTCTGTTACCTGCTTTGTGCGCGACTCCTTTAATGATGCTTTCGGCGTTATGAACGTTTTTGGGCGGCCGGTTGTTCGTCTGCATTACTGTCGGCTATTAAAATAAAAACCTTTTAAAATTCCCATACTATTCATATTGTTTTTAATACAATATATGAACACGATTGGAGATGAAGAATACAGTAAATGTATTAATTATTCCCTATTAACTAATTAGTTCGAAACGCGTTCTTGAAAAATAATCAGGACATAACTGTTTTTCATTAACTTCACATTCTCTCCAATTTTCAACTAACTTTCACCCAGTCGGCTTTTTTATTTGCCAAGTATCTTAAAAACGCTGGATATAATTTCATGAAAACGTCTTTATAATAATGATTTACTTGCAGTTTCATCTTTAAATAATAAACGAAACCTTACACGAATGTTCATGTTATATACTGTATGTATATACATACAGACGCAGCAGCCCGCAGGTGTACCAGCGCAGTCTGTCGAGCACGACGCTGGAGCCGGCGCGCGCGCTGCACAGTCTGCCGCCCGTGCGTCGCGACCCGCGGGACGCGCCCGCGCCGCACGCACTCCACGTCGTGCACCATCGCACAGTGCACGAGCCCAATACTAGTGCAGGTCAGTGTGATGAATGCAGTTCCCTGCATGTGTACCAGTGCAATTATTTCAAGTTTAACTTCGATCCTCTTACGTATTATCGTATGATCACAAAATGCGACTATTGTATCGCTTTACACGATTGTGGAACAGCACGCCGGGAAGTACCCACGTAGATGTAGAGGCGTCTGCATAATTGCACTCAGTACTAATGTCAACGACAACACAAATGGCCATTCAACTAGCATCTCGTTAACTTCATGTACTTATTTTCTAATAAATTTGCTATTCATAAGGTTAGAAGTTGTTTTGGTTATTTTAATCAGAATTGAATAATAATTACCGGAAAATCAATACTAACTACCTTCATAAGTCTTACGAGTAATTACATAATGTGTTTGTTTATCTGTAGCACAAACTACATTTGTCAATAGTTCAACACTTAGTGGACAAAAACATGCACCAAATATAAGAATGACACTCGAAAACGATTACTGTTTATTTCAGTTTATAATTGTGTACAAGCAAGATGTTTTTGCTGCATTTATTTGTAGGTAAAAATAGTACAGAGAGTGTAGACAAGTTTATATTGTTCTGTTTGATTTTTTGGTTAACATTATTAGTGATGGGGTACTACAGTGTGTGTGTTAAATTAGTATTTTATTATTATGGTAAGAACTTTTAAGTGATATTTTAATTACGCCTGTTTATTTATTTTGTTATATGTTACGTCGTATCTGATTTATTGCTCAAATGTCTTCTCATATGTATGTTCAGATGACGGTCATTTTATAGGGACATTTCTCTAAAAGTGGTGTGAATAATAAGCCTTAAATTACTGACAGAAGCGCATTATTTGTGAATTCTTCAACTGTTCTTGCTAGTGTTTCCCTACTTTCTTTTTTAAGAATTAGGTCGATTAAATTTCTAGCGAAAACGAAGACCATATCTGTTATTTATCATTATCATTACGATACATAATTGTCCTATGCTTTCCAAGTGTAAATAGACAGACTTCACACACATTCGAGAACATTGTAGGAAAATTTTAAGCATACAGTTTCTTTTTACAGAACACTTATTTTCGAGATTAATTATTATGATGATCTACGAATAATGATCTCTGAACAAAAGTATTATATGTTTCAGACTTTTTTCATTCTACGCATCTCGAAGGTGGCCAAGTGTAGTTTATAATCATGTACACCTAGATAAAACAATATCTTAAGATGAAATACTTTTGGCTCAATACTTATTAAATACGAAAGTAACATTCTCTTTAACATTTATTTTGTGAAAGATGAAAATATTCAATATTTTCTAAATAACATCAGATTTGATCATTTGTGTGTTACTAAATTATATCATCGTTAAATCCTTACTTTTATGGTGAAAATTTCTCCGTTAGTCCCTTCCTTTTCTTTATCATCTAAAGTCAGTCTTCTGCAGTAGCTGTACAAGTTTGAAACTCTTTACCAGTTACAAACCGACATGTACAGTCACTGAATTATTTTAAGAAACTAGTAAAGGACTAATGTATGTCGCTTTGGTACTATATATATTTGATATTACAATATTACACTATAATATAATTTTTTTCTCCGTGCAGTTTGGGTCATAATAGATAAGCCGGCTAGGGCGTGAGCATGTTGCGCGGACGCAACGCCATCATCGATAAGAACAAATGTCAGCAGCACTATAGCTGCTGACAAACTATAACAAATGTTAATATTGTTCATAATTGTACACCCCTACCTAGTGTCTATACTTTATCTTCTATGTTAGCTTAATAGGTTGTCTGAAAGAGATCGCTAATTAAGTGATAAAACCGCTTGTATTATTTAAAATATTGTATTTAATATTTCTTTAAACTGTTTTGTTATACAATAAAGAGGATCAAGTTATGGTTGTTACGCGTAATGTCGTGAACGAGATCTATTTTGTTTCATCATGTTTACACAGCGTTTGTATATATTGCATCAAGTTTAAGTAATAAATAAATGTTTATCGGTGATAGCGTGTTCCTTGGGTTCGCGCGGAGACACCGTATGTGCGAGCGCGCCGCCCGCACCACCTGCACCTCCCGCGCGCGCCGCTCGCCGTTCGCCGCGCCGCGTGCCCACCGACCTCACGGACGCGGCGCCGCCGCTCGCGCCCTTCGCCGTGCCGCACTGCACCGTACCGCCCGACCATCATGATGTCAAACGGTATGGATTATGTGTGACGCGAATAAAGCTTGAGATCCTTGTAAACTTGATGCTTGTACAACAACATGCATAAACGCACGTTTCGGCGATATTCTTAATCGGTATCGGCACTTATAAACGGCACATCAGCACAAAATTTGGTGAGAAAAGTACACTTGAAAATTAATTTTAAAACATAAATGTTGTGTTGTAACGTTTTATGAGAAACAAGTGGTCTCGAGTTCGACTTCTTTCCGATAATATATTTATGAGACAGTTGATTATTTTTGCTTAAGTCTTGATAATTTGTGATGTGTCACTTATTCGAATGAATGATCATATCACAACACGAATACACTTGTGCAAACATGTGTGCGAGCGTTTATTTTTTATGTCATTTAATTGATTTTTTATTATGGACATAGATAATTATGTACAGACACTGTAACAGACAGATATTGAATCATTTTAATTTTTTAAAGTATAGTCCCTTACATGCAAAGCTGAGATCGCATTACTTTTGTGTTCAATGCATAATTATAATATGTTGTATATTACCATTCTATTGCACTATCAGAGTGCAGTCGGAGCTGGTGGGAGGGACGGCAGCGGAACTCCGGCGCCGCAACTCTGATCCGGCGCCGGGAGCGCCGGCGGTGACGCGCGCTCCGGATCCACGCTCAACAGACTATATAGGACAGACTGGCAACGGGCTCTTCCGGATCGCGGGACATAGGTACAGTATACCTTTCCGTACTGTACTGGAGATAGACTTACACACATACTTTGCAAACATCACATACGGAGTACCGTACCGTTCCAGTACTAGTTCATACAACTACGAGAGTACCGATAATTTTGTATTTGCCATTCATATTCATATTGCAAAAAGAAAATCCGGTCTGCTCGAAAAGCTGGATGTGTCCAAAGGCGTGGACGTAAATAATCTGGCACATATTTTCCTTAATTTTACTGCAAGCTTACCCCCTTCACTATAAATTCGATTACTGTTTCCAAGCAGGCACATTTCTATTTTTTTGGAAAACGGTCGCATTTGTACCTGTACATAAGGAAGAATCTAGGAAAGACGATCTATCGCTCTATCAAACTTTTTCGAAAGACATGTACATAAACATGTATAGCCACCAATACGCAATAAAATAATCGAGCAAATGCGTACAAAAGCGGTCTATCATGACGGCTTAATATACATAACTTACATACATAACTTTAAATGTACTAACTGATTGTATATATATTGGAGATTATTAATGGGCATACTTTAAATCATATGTCTCGAGCCGTACGCAAAATATCATCAGAGCTACCTCAGTTGTAATCTAGGGTGCAATTTTAGGTCCCTTGCAATTTGTACGGTGCAAGCGTACACTTTGCGTTCTAAGCACTTTTACGCGCCACGCGCCGTAGTTCACTATGAAATTCAGTACGTTTACGGGAAACAATCAGACCGCGCGTGCTCTTTACATATCATTAACAACAGTTTTATCAATACAAGTATCTGTACCCAGCAACATCTTTCATTTAACTATCGTATAGAAACAACACCCCGTACATTGTTAAATTGGTCCTTCGAGCCGAATATATTGTTAATGAATAATGGACTTGGTCGTTTTAATTACTGTCATATCAGCATTTTATATGTTGTAAAAATCTTTCTTTCATTTAAGAATATCTAGATTGTTGTTCCTCTTCTGTGTGCAAAATATATTATATCTTCGACGTTATTTTGACGAACACAGTTCTGTTGATATTGATCCCAGAAGCATTCCTACTCTGGAATATGTCATTTAACCCTATGGTTTGTGCTAATTTTTTTTTCTTACTACATATAATTTACAATATCTATCGCTTTATCCAGGTTTCGAAAAGGCACCAGGTTTGCGAAGGGCGACAAGTGTGTGTATTGTCATCAAGCAATCGATGCGTTTATCACCCAGGGCCAGAGGTGCATAGACTGTAAACAGCTCTATCACACCAAGTGCATACAGAATAAGGGTGTCATTACAATGCCTTGCTCGAGTCCCGTCACCGTCGCTTCGAGAGGACGACATAAAAATAGGAAACGTATAATTTTAAAGGATGCCACTTACAACCTCATACCCACGGACCATACCAAGAGTTCGGTCACTTCAAACTTCAGTCTGACCGGGACGTCGGAGTTTATGGACAGGACGGATAAGATCATATCGGACGCGACGGAACTCCAGGCGATGCAAAATTTCATCACAAAGAAGATATACCTAATGGAATCATCTGAAAATGAAAAACAGTCGGAAGTAAGTTATGGTTGTACTGTTTTAGTAATTCCTAGTTGTTTGTTTGCTATCAAAAGCTATGAGATATTTTAACCATTTGAATTTTGGATAATTTGTTGACATTTTATTAAAAATATCAATGAAAGGAAAAAAACTTTTATGTTATCTATATTAAAAAAAAGACTTCATCAAATAACCATCAAAATTGGAATTTCGTTGTAGGAATTATCATACTCGTCATAGGAATACTATTGTAAGTGGTGCCGGGCAGTTGTGGTACTCAACGGTTTATTTGTTTTTAATTTTAAGACTCGTGATAAATGTATATCGATAGACAAAGTCGACAAGAATGCTTAAATGCCATTATGATGCTTTTGTATTTTCCAGGTGGACAGGGTATTTAAACACGCATTACGGGAGTTCAAGGATAACCTAGTTGCGACGTACAGCGTAGTGGAGACACGAGGTTCTGCACTCAAGTACAAGGACCTCATCGGCAACTTCCTGCACGTGATGGAGACCGTGTGCGCCAGGGAGGGGTCCACGCTGTCCATCACTATGGGCGTTAATGCTTTCAGGGGGTTCATGGATGAGTTTATGAGCCAACACGAAACGGACAAAGCGAGGACCAAGAGGAAAAAGGATAAAAAACGGAAAGTGAGTATGATAGATGGCAACTAGATGTATGCATTGTTTTGTGTTTTCGTTTCGTGATATGTTTAACCAGGAAAAAATATGGACAATTTTTAAACAAATAATCTAATAAGCTCCAGAATTTAAAAGTCGCATTAAATGACACAAGAGCTGTTAAACTTAATCCGATGTTAACATATTGTTACAATTAATTTAGAAAATTGGAAATAAAATGTACTTTTTTTTTAATTATAAAAATTATTTTTATTACTCTGTCCTTCCGCGAAAAACGATGACGCTTTATCGACACTATTTATCAAAGTTATATTTGACTTTGCGGCAGGTGGACGACCCGATACAGTACAAGGGGCACACGTTTGTACTGTCGATGATAAACATTCCCACGGAATGCGAGATTTGCAAGACGTTCTTCATGTGGCCCATCGAGAGGTCCCTCATTTGTCAGACGTGCAAGTTGGCCTCGCACAAGAAGTGCTACATGAAGGTTGGTGAGACTTTTCTTTTTGTCACATTACACATGACTTTGGCTTGGCTTTTATTGAATATGCAGAAATTGTATAATTTTCAGTAAAAATCACATATTTAACTTTCAGTTCAATTTATTTTCGTTTATTTATAACTTTGAGTTTTAGCTAGATTTTTTTATTTTTTTAAACGTTAACACCCCCCCCCGCATTAGGATTCCCTCTGTCGCGGGTGGCGTGGACATACACATATATGACATCACAAACACCCATGACCCGAGAACAAATATTTATCTGTCACATAAATGTCTGCCCCGGCCGGGAATCGAACCCGGGACCCCTCGCTCGGCAGGTAGGTTCACTACCAACTGGGCTATGGGGTCGTCAATCACACATCATTGACAAAATAATTGTTACAAACTTTGTACCTCAAATAGTTAATAATTTTATAAATAAATTCGATTTTAACTGTTTGCTTTTAAATAAGTTCGATTTAATTTTGCTTCAACGTAGGATTACGAACATGTTTATGATTATTTTTATGTGTAACAAACGCAACGTGCGCGGTGCAGGTGACGCAGTGCCGCAGCGATTCGGCGTCGTCGTCGGCGGCCATCGTGGGCGCCGTGGATGCGGGCGGTCGGGAACAATTCGGCGTCGTCACACGGGGGAAGGTATGAAAATTTTCTTTATTGATTTCATAATAGTTGATGTTTTACTTGACTTAAAAAATTACACGCATTCTTTGCCAATCAACATTTGATACTTATTATTTTTTAATGTATTCATTTCAGAAATCAATATCAAATATACGTTCAATCAGTAAAATTCACATTCAAAATCTTTTAATCGTCTTGGTATTTTGTAAAAACACTCATGCACGTTATTTATTGCTTCTACTATAGTTTCGCAAAGGTGTTTTAATATTGAGGAGAAGAAACGGCGAAAGAAACTCCTCGGCACATGTTTTAAATCAACATTACAGTGGACTTAGTATGTAAAGCCATTTTTAGCCAATTAACAATTGGTACCTGGGTTTTTTATTGTATTCATGTTGGTATCAATTAAATGCTCATTCACTGAAAATTTCATTCTTTCTTTTTCTGAAAATCGTATGTGGAAATTTTCTGTCGGTTGGCTGACCTAGTTCGTCAGATTTATGAGCGTGTTTTTCTTTTACTTCTGATTTGAAAAGTTGCTTTGTAATATAAATTCCTTTCGACTTATTTTAAAAACAGTGTATATATTAATTTACAAATCCTATTCCAAGATGGTCAAATTTAGGTTTGTGGTTCCGTATATGTATATTGAATATGAATAGCCTAAATTGTAAGTGACGGTATACAGATACTCCATTTAGACCTAATAGCGGGAAAAGTGTATTCGGCTGAGAATTTTAAGTATAATCTTTAGTCGCAATTAATGGTGTAGTTAATAAATTTGTGTGTTTATCACTCCCGTGTTTCATTTTAAGTATATTTCTCCAGGTGTTTGGAGTACCGTTAAGTGAATTGCCCACCGGCGACAGCAACATCCCCATCGTCGTGGACCGACTGATCACCACCATTGAAATGACAGGTTTATATACTGAAGGACTGTACAGAAAGAGTGGTCTTAGTTCTAAGGTATCTATACAACATTACACTTTGATTTAAACAAATTTATGTAATGAAAATTATTATATATTTATATACATTTTAAATTATATATATATTGCTTATATACATTTTATTGTTAAATTCGAGTTTCTGAGATGCTGATAAAATTAAGGTATACTTAATATACTTTCGCAAACATTCGACTTTGGAAACTTTTGAAATGGGTTTAAGATGTAAACCCAGATCGACGAATGGAGCAACTCGAACTCTAGGCTATTAGTGAAAAATCATTAACGTGGTATCTGCTTACCACATAAAAGTCTGCTCCGAAAATCGCCATCTGATTGCACGGTTGCAGGTCCGCGAGCTCCGACGTCTGCTAGACGAACGACCGGAGGAAGGCGTGGAGCGATTGGATGCGTACGCGGTGCACGTTCGCGCATCCGTCCTCAAGACATTCTTCCGCGAGCTGCCCGAGCCACTGCTCACCTTCGACCTGTACGACGACCTCATACTCGCAGCTGAGATCTCTGACCCACAGGTATACCTCATTTGGTACTGGCATTTGCGTTATTCGGTTTGACCGTATTCGTAACGCGTTTGCGGTTCGCAACTACCACATATTAGATTGGTCGCATGGTAAATCTACTAAGGCCATCAAAATGCTAATCAAAAATTCGGTCAAAGTGCGGTTCATGAACGATATCGATAATAAATAAATTAAAATAAGGTATTTTTTTTTATCTTAGCACGTCAGCATAATGTTGACGTATTCGCTCAGTTATATACAGTTTCTGAAAATGCTGTTTAAAAAATTCTTGCTGTAGGAGCAGCATGGACTGAGTGACAGCGATATTATTCATTTTATCAACTTTAAGTTTGCACATTTTCTCATAAGACGGAAATTAGTGCAAACCACGAAATGTCAATAATGTCGTGTTAATTTCAAAATATAATATTTATTAACAGGAACGAGTGTCAAGCATATTTACAATATTGAAAAAGTTGCCAAAGCCTAATTACGACCTGGTGGAGAGATTGATATTCCATTTAGCGAGGGTGGCGTTAGTGGAAGATCGCAACAGGCAAGTTGAATTGCTTATAGCCTTTTGTACTAAAATATGAAGATTGCTTGCTTTTAAAATTTGAATTAAACACAATATTTTTGCGTTGTATATAAAACTGGCGAATTATTTTCACGAAAAATATAAATTTAATGTATTATTACAATTATTATATTATTTGTTTTATAGAATGGGTCCGAATGCGTTGGCGATAGTGTTCGCGCCTTGCATCCTTCGCACGCACAAGATCCAGCCCGCTCAGGACTCTCTACACGACATTGCGCGACAGACCGCATGTCTAGAGGCCATCCTGGTGGACAAAATGAGCTCGGTAAGTATTGTAATTTGTGATTTACTTTACAACTCACGCCTACGCACTACGATGGGCATGGATGTGCTGATGTGATGATTTAAGAAATCAATCACGAACGTATGGTCCGACTGGGTATTTCACCTGGTTGTTTTCGCTTGACACGTAGGAACAATACCAACTAAATTTAGAAAAGTTTATTTTAATAAGAAATACTTTTTTTAAATTACATCTTGACGTTTGTGGGTGATTTCGGTACTTTTTTATTAATTTCCGATTGACTCAAGTTGTAGGCTTAGTAAATATTTGTAATATTCTCGTATTACAATCCCTCTCATCTTTTTCTTAACTCGCTAATGCTGTATCTGCTTGAAGGCACCTTCTGATTATTTGGTAGGAATTAACATAGTACAAAAACTAGAATTGTTGATGTATTAAAGATGAGTTTCTTATGACACTGTTGGTTGCTTCAAATTTAAGTTGACTTGCAGGGAATAGAATGAACAACACGTCCGTCACCAACAATTGTTTATTTGCGGCTGGTTTACACTTGAAAGTAAGCTACACACACCCATACATACGACCAATCTTGCGTATATCTTCACTCACACTAGTTAATATGATTCGTCACAACAATTATATTAACATTTTTTTGTAAATGGTCAGTTTTTTATACTTTGATATAACGTAAATGAATTCAAATCATTTATTTTCTAAACTGTAACAAATCACAGCGCGTAAATGCTCGCGATAAAGTTCCGTTGTTTTTTCGTTACATATATCTGCAACACATTTCCCTATGTTTCTTATGTTTTGTATTCCTTCGCCTGCTTTATAATATAATATTCCTAGTCCTAACTTTATCGAGAAATTTACCTAACACGTGTCGTGTCACTGTGTGCAGACGCGCGGCACGTTACAAGACATTGCACTGTTGGACCGTGCGTCGGCGACTGCATCCGACAGATTGTCGTCCATCCGGTCGTTGACGCACGCGCCGCCGCGCTCCGAGGAACGCATCCTCGAGGGGCACATCCACGAGATCGAAAAGGAGAAGGCCATCCTCACCTCCAACCTGCCCGCGCTCATCAGGTATGTACTGGAACATTCGCGTCATGCGACTACGTCAAATAACTAGCAAGCACTCGCATACACATCTGTAATATAATAAAACTGCAGTGGGGCCGAATCTGTACATCGAATATTTTATAATGTAGGTAGACTTTGTTATCATTATGAAGGCCGATATGTACTTTTTGGAATTATTGTCTATGTGTCTGAATAGGCCACTGATCAAATTCAGAGTTATGGCATATTTACACAATCTATACTAACAATTTTTTTGTTTAAATATTCATTCATTCATCAGCATTAATTTATTTAGTTCGTAATGAATGTCCTTATATTATCTGTAATTTATAGATTTTTGTAAAGGTATTGGTATATCCATCATCTGGTCTTTCTAGTCTGAAAGTAGAATTTCCAAAAAATACTTAATACTACATAATTTTTTTGTTCTTCTTTTAAAACCTAACTTAAATAATGTCACGTCAGTTATTTTGAAGAGTATTTATTTGTACTAAGGGGTCGGCCAATGACTGCAGCAATTTGACTGGTCTGTAAAAACTTGTGTACTCTTTACACCTTAATTTGGTGTTGTTTTTAAAATTCCATGAACCCCTAATTCATTAATATTGTGCATGAAAATATAGAATGCTAGTTCTTGAATTACTTTTATTCATGCAAACATTTTGAAGCTATTTTACGCCCCTAAATAATTTATGGTTGGTTAGATGAGATTTTTTAAAGGAACGTTACATTTTTACCACCTTCAGTTGCGGCTGTGTTAATGTATAATTTTGAGTGAAATTTTATTCGTGCTTGATGCAATTCAATGCACGCACCGTGCATTTTCGTCGTGACATAAGCAAGTGTTTATTACAGAGCGACGTCGGACGACGACCTCCTGTCGACGACGGACCACGACGGCGAGTTCGGCAGCACCGACGACCTCAGTATCGGCGCCACATCGCTACGCTCGCAACGCCTGTTGCATCGACAACTTTCCTCCGACGATCCCATCATGGTTTAATACAGAGTGCCGCTGCAAATTGAATTGTAGGTGTTGTTTGTGCCAAGATATATGGCCGTTCTGAGCTATGCAGTACGCAATTACGATGTTTGCAATCAGCAAAGACTGTTGCGATACTGTACCCACATGAGTTACAACATAAGATGCAGTTCAGAAGTTATAAAAGCGTTGGTGAATGACTATATCGTGTATATTTGGCTTATCGTAATACACATCCACATCCTTATGGACTCAATACGACAATAACTTGCAGCCATTTACCTCGTATATATGTATGCTGGGCAATTTACGTAAGCCACTGAATAACAAACATTTGAATTTGTAAAGTTTTTTTTTTCATATTTCAGGTATTGACATTAACTTTCAAGACACAGTTTTCTTTTGATTATTTCGAATACTATTTGATACATCTTAACAACAACAACATATTCGAGGAGCTTTTCACGGCATCACAGCACGCCATTGAGGCATGTCAAAGCTGTTGATTGCTGCTCTCTGTCTTTTTACATTTAGTTTTTTTTATTATTACATTTAGTTTTTTTTTACTTGTGAAAAGTTAATTTAATATACTATTTGTCGAAATTATCAAATGTGGAATAGTTGTTGGAGTATGTACCAAAAGTTTTTTATCTGTTTCTTCTAGCGATCAACATTTCCCCATAGTTTGTTATAGGCATCATCTTAAAATATCGTTGAAAATAGTCGATAAAGTCGATGCACAGTGTCGTAAAGTTGACGTAGACGATGTAATCATTTATGGACTCGAAAGCTTGTAATCAAAATATTCCCAGTTTTCTCCAAAATCTCATTCTTTAAACTTTGTAAGTATTAAACGAATTATATACACAAATAATCTAAGTTCTCTTTTAATTTTAAGTTAATTTTATTTTAAATCTTTTAACACAAATATCACATGTCCATTGGTTTTCTTTTTTTTTTTTTCTGTATTTTAAATATTTTTTATAAATCATTCAGGGACAGAATAATTTCTGTCGAAAGTCATATAAAAATCAAAAACCATCGAGGCAATTTAAATTTGATTTGTGTTTTTCAATAGCCGTAATTATTGTTTAAAAGAAATATAGTTCACAAAAACAAAAAAAAACAATGGTTCACTATTTATGGAAACAATGTTCCTTATAATTGTTGCCATACTTAAAAATGATACAGCGATATTGAAAATGTTGCGTCGATTTATCTCTTGTGATTTCTCTTGTTAACATGAAGGCTTCGTATTATGGATATGTATTAAATATTTTACTACAATCGTATCGTAATATCGTTTGTGTAAACGTGTAAATTTTATGTGATGTCATTTTAAATTAATGTTTTCTATATGTACCAATAGTTCAGTGTTACGAACGTGTCTCGTAGTTACTTTACTCGGGATGTTTCATTATTTCTTAGTGAAATTAATAGAATGCTAGTTTTTGGTACCTGTTTGTAATCGAGTCACTGTTTTCGATGTACATAAAATAAATTTATAAAAACAACATAAAAATACTGGTTTTATATAAATATATGTGTGTGTGTGTGTGTTGCTATTTGCATTTTGACTAAGCCGACTGATATTGTTGGCATAAACTCACAGGTGTTATTTATTTTGGAACGAATCTCACATAAACAGAGGATCTTTTTGATTTATGTTATTAGCGTTGGTGTGCTTCTGATAACATATTGAAACAAATTATGTGGAACTCTTTAGATAGAGACGATTATTATACGTACGAAACAAGGTGCGCATTATTGTAAACCAAATGAGATTTGCCTTTTAGACCAGACCTTTTCGCTATACCAATTATATTATTATATATTTTTATGATTATATGCCATTTGTATATTTCATGTACTAGCAGTTCTTGCATCTATGTATAGGAATGGTAAGGTTAAATATAGTACGATATAATCGCTTAATATGTTACCTGACTGTAAATTTGATTTGTTTTTTTTTTTATCTAAAAGACTGTCTATGCTTAAGATATTAAATTCGTAGATAGGTCACAAATATACACTATCCCCTTCAAAATTCGTGATTTTAGTCTTTCTTACAACGAATATTTCTGTGAACATTATCGTTAATTGAATAATTATAACTTTATTTTACGTCATATTCTGAAATATTTATATATTTGCTACAATACAATCACAGATTAGTTTACATGTAAGTACAAAATAATTAATATGCTTCATTTTGTACACACAACTGATAAAACTGTTTTTATGCTTTGCCTTGGTGCTGAACAAATTCCATTGTATTTTATTCACGTGTAAAAAATTATATAGTCGTCTTTTATTGGGGTTGTGTCACAGTATGTTGCTGTATTTTCCGTGCCTTCAACTAGTTTGCTTTTAGCATCTTAAAAAATAGGTATAATTATTGTCAAGTATTGTTTGTCATTTAGAGAAATTATTTCAACATAACAGCCACTGCAACAGAAGAAAACTTTTTACTATACTGTTTTGTGTGTGTCTCAGGGTGAGTATTAATACATATACATTTGGACATAAATTTGGACAGTGTAAAAGCTGCCATTAGCAGAACATACTCATATTGATAATTTGATTTGTAGGTGTATTTTAAGGATTAATATTGTGCAATGTGGCTTTGACTAAGGAGTTATTGACACTTCAGAAGTGCGTGTAGATAAGTTTACTTTGCTGTAAAATTTTTGTAAATAAGTATAATAGTTATGACTTAGCCAGGTACTATTTTGTTATGATAGCCACAGCTATCGTGTCTTCAGTCATCAGGTTGAAATCACCGGATTGTTATTAGATTTTCATTTTAATAGGGTGCCTTATATAATATTTGGTTTTACAAATTTTACTATGTTAACTTTGAAACCTTGTATTTAATGTGTACGAATCAAAGATTTTAATGTTGCATCGATTGTTGCGTTTTCGGAGGCACTTTTGAATAAATAGTAGACTGGCATGTAAACATTTTCGACATGATATTATACTGGTATTTTTAAAAGATTTGTTACAACATTTGGTTAATGAAAATAGCATTTTTATGTATTCAATTTTCATTATGGACCAATAAACAAACACAAAAACTTTATTTCAGTTTTATTGACTGTTAAGTAATTCCTATTCAATTTACATAATAATATATTTTATACACATAGGCCATAATTGTGATGCCCGTTTCATAACCTAAATGAAATAAATAACTAAATATTGTATGTTTCTTCAAACTTATAAGTCAGTTTTAACTGGCCATTAAGCAAAATTTGTAATAAAATATTCTGTAACCCATATTGTGCTATAAGAAAATGTAAATTACTCTTGTAATATAGAAATATTGACATGTATGTAAATTGTTCAACTTATTTTTAGGATTCTTTAATGTGTCAATATTATTATGAAAATGTAACCAAAATAATATACTGTATACAAAAATAAAACAATTGCTATGAATATTCTATTTATTCAGTACTTGAAATATGATTGTTACTATCATCATTATTATTTTTATGGTAGTCTACATTGGTATAAGCTTGCTGGGGCAGTACACCAATAGCACAGGATGACCAACAAATATCTGTTGCAGAGATTTTCCAAATACCATTTCTTTGACAACTTTGTGATGGGTTCTTATAGTTTCTGTTACTTTCATTTGATATGACCACTGTTAAATCCATATTGTTCGCAGCTACCTCCATTTTCGACAAACTGTGTATTTTCAAATCATTTTCTGTATATATTCTAGATGGCTTTGCAGGAAATTTATCAGGAAAAGCTATGAGATCAGCCAACTTGCATATGTTTTCGATTATCATTTTAGGTAATTGTGGTTGAATTATATGCAACATATTCCTAATGAAATATGTCAAATATGGATTATATGATGATATTATAGGTTGGATAAAGTGTATGTTTGTCAAATCTTGTGGCAGAGGTTTTAGCAAGTCAAGAACCAATATACTGTTGTTATCATTAGGGAACCAATGGTGATAAAGGGACCTTAACTCCTTCCTTTTCTTGGGACACTTATCTAGTATAACACTAAAATAAAAAATGGTATTATAGGTTTAGAAAACATTAATCAAAATTACATAGGGAATAGGCAGATTATAAGTAAGCTATAAATACTAATATTCACTTACTGCTTCATCTTCTCTGTAAAATCTCTGCATTTTTTTAGACCTTTGAATATTTCAGCCACCCATAAAGCAGCCAAAAGACGTTTTTTGTCATCAATATCATTCCTTTGTGTTAATTTAATCAGTTCCAAGACAAAGTCTTGCAGTAAATCATTTGTATGCAAAAACGTTAATAGGACTTCAAAACATTGCACATATTGCCTGCTCAAGGATGGCTTATGTGAAAGAGCATTATTATCCAGATCATTTAACAGCTCAAGGGAAAGTATCACAGAATCTTCATTTAACAGAGCTTTATTAATTTGGGAAGTGGCATCTTTCACTTGCAGTAGCTTTTTTGATTGTGTAGTCATTAAATTAATAAGGGACACTATTGATGTAGTTTTCATATGAGTTACATTAATGTCATTGCCAAATAATTGATGCAAATCATTTAATATTGACTCCTGCATATATATATCTGGAATATCAGCCAAATTCTTTATTTTACTTTTAGCGTTTGCACAAATACTAAGTGACACACAAAAGTTCATTAGTGCCCCAATTTTGTATTCAATTTCATCTATGACAACATTTTCAGTGGTTATAAAGTCCTTTATAAATGGTTTGTGTTTAAGCCAATAATGTTCATAAAGCCACTTACAACTAAGTTCAGATGCATCTCTTAGTAATTGAAGTGTAGGCAGTGTGTTACTATGGGCAGTGTCATGACGAAGATCAACAACCCAACTTGGAACATTCAAATTAATTGCAGCCTGGTATAAGCTAGTGCCTTTGGCAGTCTCTCCATCAAACATGTGGTTCACAAATCTCATTATTGCTGTAGAATACGCCAATCGAAGTAACTGATCAAAAGCTGCATCACATGTGTCGGATATAGTGGCATCTTTTATCGTAACCTCTAATAGCGTTAGCGTAGATTCTATCCCAGAAGGTAAAAAAGGGCATCGCGCTTTCCACACCAATAGCTGTTTTAATACTTCCTTTCTAGATTCTATTGTGCTAGTAGGTTGTAATTTATCACATATATCAAGCCATTCCTTACTGTTTGACCAAGGGACAATATTATAATACTCTGACATTTTATGTAACTAACACTTAAAATGCGGACAGGATTAAATTGGAACGACTAAATGAATTACAACTTGCAGACGATACATTTACAATTTTACAGTAATTCTAATGTATGTAAGGATCTATACTCTAATTCATGAAATCCATAAAACAAATGAATTTAAAATATTAACACGCTACACCTACGTCACAGAGTACTAATTATACATGTGTCCGCTATAGGAAAACGAAACTGAAAACGGTTGACATGCCTCTAACGTACCGTATCGGTATTGATATAACTAGCAACGGCTATCAGATATCTAGGTAGAAACAACTAATGATGACGCGCCGCTGCCAACTGACATTTATTATTTGACAATATCATAATATTGAATAACCTATTGACAATTCAGCGATTCCTGTTTCACTACCAGTAGGTAACCGAACGAACAATAATAACCAAAATAATTATGCCTTCTCTCTCTTTCTAAGTGATTCCTGACGTGCAAAACAGAGAAGAAGCGAATATTAGCTCTAGCTAAGTGGCTTATAACCAGAACCAGCAACATTTCACGAATATTAATATAAACCAAAGACAACCTTATTTCTATTACGTTAAGGCTTAACTGTAGTAAGCTTTGAGAGATCAAAGTATAATGGACATTGGTGGCGCCAAAAACCGTTCATCATAGTTTGACCTATGAAACGTTATCATAGCTATTTAGTTAAACTCTGCGTCAATAGACATAAGGTTGTGATTAATTTACGAAGTTTGCGATATTCATGACAGAATTGGTTTTTGTGAAAATTGCGCGCGCAGGTATCGTGTAACGCGTTGGCGTCTATCGACTACAAACGAAGACGATGCGTGTATTAGTTAATTGAAAACCCGCTATGATACCGATATTCAGCAACGGTTACCAATACCGGTATTGAAACCAAATATCGGTTAGATAGCCGTTGCCAAAAATAGCTAATAACGCCCATGTCTAGTACTAATATATCTGCGCTACACTAGTCTACATTTAACAAACAGGCAGTGCTGTCAATGAAAAATTCTCGATTCCCCACACACGTCAGTGTATTCCCTGAAATTCCCTGCTTATTTTTGATTCATTCCCCACAAATTCCCCAAAATGATATTTTTGGAATAAAAACACTGTTTTATATAAAATTTGCTTAATATACTTCTGAAACTATTATCAAATACTATACCTTATAAAAAAATTAACTCTCACATCTACACACTACATCTACACTATTCAAAACAAGTAAGTGCCACGTAGGCACAAAAAATATAAGTTTTTATTGAAATCTTCAGTCGCCTTTATTTTATTTGGAATAATATATTATATTTGCCATATTTTCGTAATAATTTTATTTTAATACGAATATATATATATATATATACTATATCGAACAAAATTGAAATTAGTAACTTTAATTATATACCTTTCTCACATGCATCAAGGGATACATTTGTTTTATGATATATTTGTTGTTGAAAATACTTTATCGAAATTGGCAGAAGTACCTATAGAATCTCTATAACCATACATAAGTTAGGTAGTCAGATGTTTTTATATTGAATTTGATTAAAAATAAGTTTAACTATCATGTTTTAATGTTGAACATGCATCTCACCTGTTTTTTAACAGTAACTACACTTTTGAACCACTTTTACATAATTTTATTGAAAATTTTCAAAGTACGCACCAATTTAAAAAATTAACAACCACAACAATGAATTAATTAATGATGATGTAGAAATGGATGCGTTCACAAATTCAAAATCTTATTTAAATGCCATTTGAGTGGTGTTGCCATTCATAATTATATTAATAGTGTCGAGTTGTATCTGCTCAGTCGGAACGTGATGTTTTAGTTGTAAGTATTACCCGAGATGAAATAGTCCAACGAAAAAATTGGTCTAGATTCCCCGATTTTTGTCATTCCCCGCGCGAACCCACAATTCCCCACAAATCGGGGATTTTCGCCGCGAGTGACAATACTGTAAATAGGTGATAGTGCTTTGTCAGCATACACGTCGACTGTCAAACAAACCACAACTATAAATACCATACCACAGATATTTGAAAGGATTGCTCTTAGATCTGACAGAGTAATTCTTTCATGATGTAATATAGTATAAACCCTATTAAGACAGACAGGCGATCTATATTTATAATGTAACAATTTATGTATTTCCCAAAATAATCTTGGCGCCAATTATGCTGTAGAGTCAACAATAGGCGTTTGTAGAAATAATTGGGAAATAGTATATAGTGACTCGGAAGTTAAATAGCTGTGTCACACTTTCTTTTTGTATTATTCATGCGTACCATTCTTAACTTGATATCCGACTGCCACGCGCGTAGTCTGATATGTGTAGCAAGGGAGATCGCGTCGCGACCATAGGCGACGAATAACTTTTAAAATGTGTTGTATTACTTATAACTTATTGTTGAGCTAAGAAACGACGAGCCCTCATGTGAGTGATACGTTCGATGCCAACTAGTGTAAAAGATATCATAGTAATCAATAAAAACCTTGCTGGTTTCCAATAAGTGAGGGTTCAGTATCAAAAGTCATAAATAAAAGTCATTATTAGGAGAGTATCATTTTATTACAAAATTGATACGAAAGCAATTTCGCTCATACCTGCAAACAGTACAAACGCCACGTGGCTTCTGTTTTTTAAATGTTGTGTTTCTTTTGTAATAATTTTAAAATTAGATCGTCGATTCCTCTTCAAATATACACAACACATGCAATATGTTTAAAATAAAAATCCCAAGACAAGTTACATTATGTAGAGTATAAAAGAGAAAAGGCAACATCCAATAGTGGACGCAGACAACTTCGTTATAATATCCGTTGTTTGTAATATCTAATACAATAAAATTTTCATATGTAACAGGCAGTGTAAATAATGTCCTTATTAAATATACACCTAACCATTGTAACAATTTTAATATGAGCAGCGTGAGGATGAGATAAGCGAGCGTGGCGTTGTTACCGTCTCCAAAATTGACAAGTTTAAATGCACATTTTACTAAGGAGTCGGACACAGACGACAATTATTTAAAAAAAAGCATGTAAAACAAGCTAAAAGTAAAATAACATAACATATAAAACATTTTTGGTAAGTATGTCGCCAGAGAAAACGGAATAAAAGAAACGGTACTTTCGTTAATAATTTAAAATGTACTTTTTGTATTCCATGTCTATCCGTGGTAGTAACATTTGCGTTCGATCATCTAACAGAGGATTCTGGGCCACGAGGGTCCGCGCTCCTGGTCACGGCACTACGTCATCTACACATACAAAGGAACATTGGGAATTAACTACGCTTTCCGATATAAAAGAGTAATCTTAGTACTTACCATAATAAATATCTATCAATATATACTCTCGATCAACAAATATAATTTAATATAGGCAATAATATAATACGAATTCTTTAATCTATTAACATTATCACAATATGAGTTGCGACGACATTATGCCGTCTATTTAAAAAAAATTACGGGTCGTTTGTAACCTCATTAATATTTACAAACTTTATTCTCGATCTTACATTGTACATCTTCGTCTTTTTTAAGAATAGAACACCTATCGTCACGGTGATCGATAAGTACGGGGACGACGGACCGGTCCAGTTCGGGCCGGTTCGTGTGTTTCCTTCACGAGGTCCTCCCGCGGACGTCGGTGGCGGCTCATAAGTCGACCGAGTCGAGATCCTGCTTCGGCGCGCGTGGCGAAGGCGGCGAGGGTGGGTCGGAGAGGCTGGGTGGAGGCGTAGAAGGCCGCGGGTGAAACTTGCCGGGCAGCGAGGCGAGCGCGGAGAACGCGGCATCCGCGTGCGGGATCCGGCGCATGATCTTCCCGGACGTGATGAGGCGGCCGAAGCCTTCCTGGTGCGCGAACGCGTATCCGGAGCGCACGGAGCGACGCGCGCGGCGGGCGGACGGGG
>PDGT01000016.1:5027533-5164129 GCA_003671415.1 Megathymus violae | reverse complement strand
AAATTTGAGTCGTATAATTCCTACGCAATCTTTTCAAAATGTATCGTAGACGATATTGAGAAGCTGACTACTCTAGTTTGAAGTTTGGTTAGTTTAAATTAGTATTATATTTTAAAATATTATTAGGGACCTTTTGTCTGTTTCTGATGTTTTTCTGAAGCGAAGCGAGGGCGGTCTGCTAGTTTAAAATATAAATAGAACTCTTAGCTTGTAGAGGTAAGAGCATGACGAATTTTATTAATCTTTATTTAACTTAAATATTGCATTCGTATTTGTACAATTACCTGATATTCCAGTCGGCCATTTTTTTGTTCGGGCATAACCGTGTGGCAGAGTGCCAGAAGGCGAAAAAAGTCCAGTACATGGGGGTCCTCACGGCGCACAGCCGTCAGCAGCTTCGAGTCGAAGAATTTGAACTCGGGCTCGTACTCCGGATTGTCAGAGAAGTCCAACGGTTCCGTGCTCTGAAGTACACAAAAGGAACTTTTATGTGACACGTTCGTATCGGACGACCTACATTCAACTCTGTTTTTTTTTAATAAGACCAAGTTAAAATCTTTCAATCATAGTAACGTATAAATGTATTAAAAATATTTTTATTCTTTTGAAATTATTTTGACTTAAGAATGAGGTTTGAGGTTTTAAGAATTTGACGTAGATCTTCCCATTTTAACTCTGATTGTTATAATACATAAAAAAGCGTTACTTAGTTTAGAAGATTCTGAGAAGATACATTAAGATGTGTTTGGCCAAAATAGAAAAATTACTAATATTGCATTAAGCGAATTATCCATATGTATGCAAGCAGTGTCATGCAAACGCCATTTAAACGAATATATTACAAAAAAACATGCATCTCATGCCTTATTTAACTAATATAATATTAATATTGAATTTATTCATTCTTAACTTTTTTCCACTGAATTTTGGATAGCTTCAATAGCTTCAATCGATAAACTGTGTTACCAGCTAGTAAATAAAAAAATAGGATGGAAAAAACTGTAAACACAAAAGAAACATGAAAATAGTGTAACAAGTCCGGTGTCTCTACGAAAAAAAAAACAATAAAAAAAACTAAACAGATTAGGAGCTAGGATTAGATTTATCTTCATTTATTAATAATATTTTTGTGTAAATATTCAAAAAACGCGGCGCGGCCACTTCGCGCTGGGGCACATTGTATGTTTAATGATATTTATTTACTTGGTAGTACATACATATTGTTGTAGTATTTATGTATTTTTTGTACATATTACATTTCAAAATGAAATAAGTGGTACCTTAGCATACAATGTTATATAATTTTTCCTGCAGTATTTCTGTGTGTGCATGATTTGCTAAATGAATAAATAAATATATATGAGATGTGGAAAGTGAAAGAGATAATACATATATATATATTAAAAAGAGAAATAAAATATGATTGTTTATTATGTCATTAGTACGATTAATTGTCCAAGTTAACTGACTATGCAGAGACTTAAGGTAAGAGTTTTTTAATAAATGTGCAACTGTGCAAGTCAAACAAACTGGTGCGAATACAAAACGTGTTTCCCAAACGAATCCCACTTTGTAATCAACATTTCCAACTCCATTGATAAAATAAGAACAATAAAACATTTGCACATGTACAAACAAGCAAGTATCTTTTTGTTTTACAGATCCTTCTATAAAATCGATTAATATCCAGCATATCAGAACGAAAATTGAGTCAAATGGAAGATATAGATCGTTAAATAGGATAGCGTGGTACAGGTCAGTGCTAAGAAATTTTTAGACTAATCCTTATCTAAACTTAGCAGCGTATAAGAAAATTTATGTAGCTTCACCGACACTCGACCACAGGTTACCTGAGAAGGCCGACCGAACTCCAGCATTTGCAAATTACGTGATATACATTTCGACACAAAGTAAATTTTCTCAACAGGCTTCTCCAAAAGCATGGTTTTGAATTACTTATATTTGTGGCGGCACAAAATGAATAGGTTTTGAGCTCGAAACCAAGTTACTTCGATCTTACCTAATCTGGCTTTGGATGCGGGCTAAGTGTGATGCGAGCAACATAAAAAAATTAATAATTCGGGTGATATGAAAATATAAATAATTCCATATTATCGTCATATATCAGATATAACGTCATATATTATATCAATTTTTGTTTCTTATTATGTTTGCTTTTATTTGAAAAGAAAAATGTATGAATAGTCAAATTTCCTGAACATAACATTTCACAGTTAATACCACCGTTATACGAATATAACGTTTGTGTCAATAGACTTTCAAATCATGTAGTTTCACTGTGGAACTGTGCGACGTATAAATAATAACGTAATCGCGTAATTTGCTCATGCAACGGTCCCGTAATGCGTGCGTTGTGTGCGTACATGCGTTGAGTCGGCGCGGGGCGCGGGCGGACGGCGCGCGCCGGGGGTGCTCCGCCCCTGCTCGTGCTCCAGCTCCAGCAGGTGTGCGCGCGCGCCGGCGCCGCGAGGTCGCGTTTCCCGCGACCGCTGCCACACGCCACACGTCACATACCATACCTACCACCCTCGAAACTTTCATACCTATCTCTCTCCTACTTCTCTTATGTATGTTCTCTTTGCGGGTCCAAAACTAGCAGTATATATTATCGTCCACATATATATCCTAAGTTTTCCGTATCGTGTACTCGTTCCAACCGATCACAATATCCAAACTCGATCTACAAAATGACCATGACCCCAGCACGAGTAAACACTGTTCGGAATCAAGCAACTAAATACGGTTTTAAAATGTAAAACATATTGTATTTGACCATTGAGTAACTTCGAGATGTAGGTTAACGAATTACAAACTTTTATCGTCGTGCATTTTTTATCTTAAAATGACAAGACTCTTCTTGTAGAGTGCGGTGTCAGCGACAGTAATTATCAGTGGAATCGTGGTCACTGTGATAAATATACAAGTATATTTTCATTCCAGTGCACTGTTTACAACTAAATCGTAAATGTCAGATAATTTGCTCGACGAATGTCAAAAACGTGGAAGGGAATATACGAATCGGACCATACAAATGTACAAACTACGTGTGCATGTCATGTTGCAAACTTCTAAAGATCTACTGGTTGCGGGTGGTAGGCTCGTGTGTGAATGATAAAACAAACAATATACAGATACGCAGCGATGAACCCTGGTTGAAGCGATCGACGCAATCGAAAGATAATTCAAATCTTTGCAAATGGTGCATGAATAACACTAGGATTGCACGTTCCTGAATTTGCTATATTCTTAACAAATTATTCATGCATGGTTCAGGTGAAAAATGTAAAAATATATACCGGCATATGTAACAAACCACATAGTGTAAATGTACGCAAACAACCCCAAGACAGTAACAGGACAATCTGGACATCACTTCAAATCTATCAAAACATATCACAGCCAAAACATTATTACAATACATGCAAATCAAATCATAATTAAATGCCAAGTTATTCACGTTGTAGCTATTTCCTTTAAATTATTTCACCTTATCTAGACATGATCTTTTTTTATCTCTTCATAGTTGAGATGAGATCAATTCGATCACCGATATAGAAGTAGCTACGTACGAGTGGGTAGGTATTTAAATGTCGACGAAATCGCATATTCCGTAACATCGGCATTGAAGCAGCCCACATGCATCGATGCTGTGGCTCGATGTGGCAACTCTATCGAACATTTTACCGCACATGATTATCCAAAATCGTAGTGCGCGTATAAATATAAAATGAAAACTTACATCTGTCAATTCGACGGTCTCGCCGGTCGCCTCGTCCACGACGTCGCCGTAGCACACGCCCGCGATCGAGCACTTGTTAAACGTCATTATGTTTTGTGTCAGAGTGCCCGTTTTGTCAGAAAAAATATACTGGATCTGGCCTGGAACCGGTCAAATAATTTTAAAGGTACGATTATTTTACGATTCGTTGAGAAATTCAGCTGAAGCCGTGTCAACATCTACAGCTCAAGAAAATTTTTATCGAAAAGAATTACCTTTTTTTAGCAAATCAAATATGCATTTAAATATGAAATTAAATTTTATTCGAAGTTGGTTTTTACAATCACTTCTCTGAAGTCGAACTACGTCAATGCTTCCACGGATCCCTTCCGCGAGTTGTCCCTGAAGAGGGAGCGGTAAGAAACTCCCGAGGGTTTCTACCTACTCACAGTTATAAACAGCACTTATTACTAGTTATGACCAGATATTAAACTCATGTATTTAATTATGTGCCTTCGTCAGTTGTACGTACCCAACTCTTCGTTGAGTGTTGTTGTTCGCGCTTTGGCTGCAGTACCAGACTTTTCGTAATACATTTTTTCATCCCAATTTATTAGAAAACTCTGCGCGAATCTTATCACCTGCAAACAAAATATTCAAATGTCAAAGTATCGAATAACGGCGCGGTGTTAGGAGCTATTCGCTCTTCGTTACTCGCAACTAATCTCAAATACAACACGATACACGAATTTTCATTACGAATAAGATACAACGACCTTCTAATTTTACACTTTACTAGCGATCTTTTCCAGACAACCTACATCTGGGAAATCCAAATAAATTATAATTGTAGTCGTATTTGAGTCCTACAGATAACTGTATTTATTTAGGCTTATGTGCAGCCCATTTTAAGTGTGACATAAACACATTATTGAGCAAACTGAGCACGTGTGTGTTTAAAAACTGTAAAAAGGATTGTGTTGTACTACAGATAATATATCGTAACTCACCTCGACGGAAACGTATAAAGATATGGGCACAACAGTGTTCATGACGATTGCGTACGAGAAGAACACCAGAAGCGCTATGACGACGGCGCCGGAGGCTGGCTCCGCGGGGACCAGCGTGTCCCACGGCAGGTACACCTGGAAGTAGCGGCCAATCCACCACTCCCACACGCCACACGCGATCGTGCAGAACACGCACATCGACAGCAGGAACAGAACTATCTGTCAATGTATCAAATAAGGTTACTATAGCGTCACAAGTCACATGCCGACAGGTTTCGGGGGTTGTTTGTAAACACCAGTATCTACAGTGTATAGGTATGTTATTCGCGTTTTCATGTAGCTTACTACATGGACGCTATATTTACGAAAACTCGTGAAGTTTAGTGGAGGTCACTTAGCGACTTTCCCCGGACATTGTCGTGTTTTGTCGCGCTGTGTACTGCGCTAGTTTATTGGTGAAAATAAAAATTTAATGTAAGAGTACATATTTCGAATGTTGTTCACGTAACTTGTAAGCGCGAATTACGCGTTAATATTAATCCATACTACAGTTTAGTACACCGTTTGCACAAATCGGCGCTGATTTTGTTAACTTATACATAATTACAAGTACCCCATGCCTTTACTAAATCTTTTGTATTTTTAATAAACGATAAGTAAATTGTTAATTTAATGAAGGTCATTTAAAAGTATGTATATTTTCGTAAGTACTTTTGTTTCTTTATAAACAAAATACCAAAAAAATATTAAATACTTCCACACGCTACTTGTCAAGATAGTCAGTGTTCAAGATTTAAATAATTTATTAAACTAGAACACTGACTAAGAGAATAAATCACAGTGTAAATAATTGCTTGGCCTGTTGGTTTATTTTGAGCATATAAATGAGTCAATCGAGACTAGCCGACAAGTGTTTATTGAACTTTAGAGTACCGAACAAATGGTTCGGTTAGAAACATAACAATTACGAAATTATAAACATCAGGATGCTTCCATCCACCCATATAACGTATGCCCTACATAACCTAGTTGCTGAGCGGCCTAACGAACATTCCTACTGGATGCACTACGATTCTCGCCGTTGCAGTTGACATACGAAAAAAAAATGAGACATCACTAAAAACCAAGATTCATAAACGAATCCGCCGCATAACCATCTACCAACGGACGTCCGAACCCTATATGTTCAGCATAGCTAGGGTCAGTACCAATTAAGTAACAGGTCGATCTGTAGTCTATAGAAAACCATTCAATACTCGTGAAAACAGTACTCACCCCTATGATGAGGAAATTAAGTAGCCTGTCTATGCTGGTGCGCTTGAACTTGGTTTTGCCGGAGTTCTGCATCAGCTTGGTGTCCTTCCCCGCGAACACGACCACGCCGTAGCACCACGACGTGTTGCGCAGCACGCACCCGCGCAGCAGGATCTTGTCGTTGTCGAGCGAGAAGTGCTGCTCGCGCCAACTCAGCGTACCTGATGTAGGCAGTGACAAAAAATAGTTTACACCGTGCCCCAAGAAAAGAAAATAAATCCTGGTTGGTTTTTACAAACACTATTCGAAAATCTAACTACGCCATCGCTTCAACAAATTCGTTCCGTGAGTGAGCCTAGAAGAAGCGGCATGAAACTCTCATGGGTTTTTTCCTCCTCTCCATCCACCACTCCTACTAATGGTTATATATTTACCTCATGTTCAAGCAGTTTTGTCTTTAAATTAATCATTTAGTTGGTATTAACGTCGCCTAAAAATAATGTATTTGACACGAATTTTTAATTTACAGTATAGGATTTGTGGTAATTATATTGGAATTTTATGACAATTTTTTACACAAAATAGAAATCCTGTTTGGTATACTGGACTCCAAACTTCAAGGTCGCTTTGACCATCTACGCACAGCTCGCTATACTGTTATCAATTTAGGGTACGCCGAATCATGCGGGCACGAGCATCACTGTATATGCACCAGCTTCAAGTTGTAGCACCGTTCAGACTGAACAAACTGTAAATTGAACGAAATAGCGTCAATCTATTAGCAATCCACCGTAGGACAGAGTATGAAAGTATATATGTATGAGAGAGTGTGAATGGCGTAAGATGTTATTCCACAAGCACTAATTTAACACACGGTTAACCGCGCCCTAAGTTGCTTCAGTAAGTCGGTCACTCACGCTTCTCACAGGCTGTAGGACCATGAGCTCTTCTGTTAATTCTTAATATGGGAAGCCATAATATCAAAACGCTGATTTACTTTTCGTTACTGTAGATGAAGTGGACATCCAGTAGCCCAGATCTCCAATCTAGTACAGAAATCTTTTCCGCTTTCTTTAACATAGGTTCATTCGATAAAAGTAAACAAAACATCTAATTTTAAACTTCTCCTAGAGCAGGAAGTATCAAGAGTTACGGTATCCCATGCTTTTTACAATCATCGTGGCACAATGGTCGACATCCTCATCTCATGTTATCGTCCTTATGTTCACTGAAGCAACTAATAAAATTGTACAAGGTCTGATACGACCATAATTTTTTACATAAAATAAGTTAATGCTTGACAACAATCCTACCTGATGGTAAGCGGTGATGAAGTCTAAGATGGTGAACGCACTAACTTATAATAGCTATAATTATAATAACAATAATAATATAAATAAATAATATTTTTATTATAATTATAATTTAATTATTATAATAATAACTGATAATTGCACTTCAGAAGGCTTTTATTCCATTAATTACAAATTCATATATAACATAGCTAGTCCTTAATTGTGATTTGATATAAGTCAATTAATTAAATCAATTAAAAATTAAAAAATAATCGCACCGGTTGTTCATGGTAAGTTCAGATTCAATGCTGCATTTATGTATTTACACGAGCTGTATGGTAGTTACATGTATAACGGCTCACAACAGTTTTTCCCCGACACTACTTTTTACAATTATCTCCCGATATGTGTAAAGAGGCGTAATATATACTGAGTTACTATCGTCAGGTGCATAAACGCTAGTTATCTACATTCACACCAGGATCACGTATACAACATATTATTATAATTCCTGATATTTTCTGGTAACGTAATATCAATTTAAGGTATTTATTTTGAGAACAAGGAACGAGAAGAAATATTGCAGTTGCAGCGTCGAAATATCGTCAAAAAAATACACCAATGCGTATTGTGAGTGACAAAAAAAGGCATGAATTATGCGAATAAATTGCGAATAATGTGCGAACGATGTAAAGATGGATCCGCTTGCGGTCTGGCATGAAAACTATTAAGATGTATTATACTTTTTAATTTTCAAATTGAGTTCAATTTGTTTATTTTCTCTCACGCCACATACATCTTAAATTTTGATTTTGGTTACGGATACATCCAAAAGTGAAAAAATCTTAGTCCAGAACGTAGCCAGTTAAGGATCGTAAAGAAATGAGTCATCGAATTAACTGATTCGGTTGCTAACGAGTTCGCATTAACAACACAGGGTCAGGGTTCTGGAAATAAGTTGGAACTCCAGACAGATATAACAATAAAGTTACATCTCGCTTCCAATAACCCGTAAGGAAATGGTAGATACTTCCCCAAGTGAGCCGCAATAACTTTTACTAGGTACAAGAAGTCCATCCATATTCAGAACCATCATTAACCACATTATCAACATTATCGAGACTGTCGGTTATATAAGATTTGCTAGAATGTTTTTCTTCATACGATGTACACATTCATATTACTTACCTTCGAACTTATTAAGTAAATTGTTGGGCGTTTCGCAAACTATCTCCCCGTCGAACGCGCCCAGCTGTGCGTCATCCTGCCCCATCGCTGCTGTCTCCAGAAGGCACTGGCGACATTTTAAATTCGTCTCCCTGGAATAAGAATGGAAGTTACTATAAATAAAATGAATATTTTGAGCACCTTTATATCACTTGATAACTGTGCCTGCCATAAGAACTATTCTCAACCAAGATAGTTATTTATGTAAGAAATGAATGATCGTTTTTGGTTCCTGATTGATCGTGAGGATGTGTGCCCGAGCTGTTGGCGACATATTCATTGTGACTGTGTGAACAATTATTGTTGTGATAATTTTAATAACCAGAAACTAGAATGTGAAACCTGGCGCAAAGTAGCAATTCATTTATCGTTACAATCCATAACTGCCCGCTGCTGAGCTCAGGTGTCCTCTTACAACGAGAGCGGTGAAGGTCATAGCCCGCCACGCTGGCTAAATACAGATTGACAGACTTCATACATCTCTGAGAACGTTCTGGAGAAGTTTTATTAATGCCGGTTTCCTCACGATGTTTTCCTTCACCGAAGCCAGTGTGAATTAATCTGTGAGACGCACATAATTTCAAAAATAAGAGGTACGTTCCGGTTTTGAACACAAGCCGCCGTCCGTGCGTGTGATCGACATTTGAACCAATGGGCAATGAAATGACCATTTCACCCGTGTAATAAACTCCTCATCTATTTGACCGACGAAGGTTATGCCTTAGTTTTTTATAATATCAACTACATAATATATGTTCGTTCACGCCACCGTTATACGGGGCAGGTAGTTCTACTAAGGGGGTGTTAGTGCGTCAGCTTTTATTACTTGTATTGTTGACGTTATTAAAACATTGTTGTTACTTTCATGGTGAACCATTAAAAAAAATTGTCCACCTCGTTCCCTATCACCCCACTACGGCCTAGGTGGATTGATGGTTTTTAACCACTGATGTACATTAGTCAATTAATAAGCAGTTAAAAAGTCACGAGTTCGAAACTCGTGATACAAAAAAAATCTAATCATTAATCTCATACGCATTTCGCCAGTATTTAGAATTCATGCTATTGCGTTTTTTAAAGTTAATTAGCAACTATTTTGGGACGACGAAAACATCACGAGAAAACAATATCTGAGACCAATATATGTAGTTCTCAAAGAGTATAAAGTTGTCCACCCGTTGTGTGTAAATAATATCTATTGCAATTAAAAATATGTAGTTTAAGAAAGGAAATGTAACAATCTCTTAGTATCTATTATTATGTAATACGCGAACATCTGTTTATTTGCCCTGTGACCTAGCGTCCCATGACCTAGAGTCAAAATTAGTGGAGGTTATGCAACGGAGATATCGTCCGATGACGCAGCCTGAATTATTTGCAGCTACCGATATATACGTGTAGCACTGGCGAACACTTATATTAGCTGTACTACTAATAAGCATCCGAGTCGATGATACGATTACATTAGACAGAAAGATACGATACATAAAACAGATTATTGCGAAACAATATTAGATAAGAGCGGTAACGCTGGGATTATTCATTTTACTGCATGAATGACGATGTACGGAACAAAATTCTGACATACATTTATATGTATACAGGTGTACTAATACTGCAGAATAGAACAAGCAACCACGTATAGGTTTAATGGCATGGAGCCAAATCCTGGGGGCGGAGGCGCAACGATTATGAAAGAGGGAGCTGGCTGGCCACCCGCAAGCGGCATGTAGGTAGGCCTGCGTTTAGTTGCGAATTATTCGCAGGATAAAAAGGTATTCATTGAATATCTATCGATTTATAGGGAAGACTGATGGTAAATCGTTAAATTCAGCTGGAGTATCAATGTATCTATAGTAGACGTGTTGCGAAGGATTTCATCATGGATAATAATTGTATCTATTGATCTATTCTGGAAAAATAAGGCAATGCCATTATAAATTCGTACTTTTGACGGGAGTGTTATGTAACTTAATAAAGAACGACTTAAAATTCATTTGACCGACATTTCTAATTACCGTATAAGATAAGATACTAGGTTGGATGAGAAAAGTATACATTCGACGTTAAGTATATATGTTACAGTTAAAACCAGTTTTTAGGTAGAACGCCTTTTCTTAGTTAGAATTAGTTATCACTAAATGCCTTTGTTAAAACTAGAATTTAGGTTAGGTTAGGTTCTCGAGGTGATGCGCACGCTGTTCCCGCATGCACCTCAAAGACGGAGGGATGAAGTAGCTCCAGATTCATTCCGCACAGGGACGGACTCTGTAGAAGAGCGAATGCCGTCGGGACCGCGGAAGAATGCGAGAGCGTACCCGCAGTCCCGACAAAGGGCGCTCAGAGGAACACCGTGGGGTTTTAGCTGGTAGGAGTCCGACATATCCTATCAGTCGCCCCCGCGACTGAGAGGAACCCATGAGGGTTTCCCCACGTAAAAAAAATGGTTAGGTTAGAATGAACGAGCACCCCCCGGGGGCCGCCACCTGGGGGGGGGGGGCTTAAGTGTCCTAGTGATCCCTGAGGCTATACGGCAGAGTTACTCATACCGGAAGTCGCAGGGTGAAGGACCAGACTAAGAGCGGCCCACGGAGTAGGTTCTTCCGGGCGTTCCTCTGTTGAGCGGAGGGCGTAGCGGACGGGAACATGCGGGGGCAGTAGATCGCTTACGGTGCCCGAGAGCGCTCTAGGCGAAGGCGGCCGGCTTAGGCGGGCCAACCGTCGGGGCGTCACGGTTGTATGCGCGAGCCATCCCGTGGCGCCCCATGAAGACAATGAGGGCCCCGCTGGGTTTTAGTGGGTATGGTATTTAGCGGGATGCGTAAATGCATTTCCCAACGTTAAAAAAAGAAAAAAAAAGAATGAACGAGCACACAGCGCGCGTATGGCGCTCGGGAAGGGATTCCCCCGCTTTTGCCGAATCAAGGGACGTCTCGCGATCAATTAGAATAAGATACGATGAACTTTGAGAACAGTTTTGACTGAGACTCACTTCGGAAAACCGTGTTTTGTCTAGTAAGAACTAGTTTTAACTGATATTCAATTTTGAGCATTAGTTAATTCTAGTTTTAACAAAGGCATTTAGTGAAAACTAGTTCTAACTAGGGAAAAAAGCGTTCTATCTTAAAACTGGTTTTAACTGTAACATATATATACAAGAATATGATTCAAAGATGATTTAAAAACTGTATTTTTGAAAAAAAAATAGGATGAAAATAGTAGTTCGTTAAATTCGTTCGCCTAGATGTCTATGAGTATGGTTAAAATAGAATTCAGTCTCACCCGTCCAGCTCCGCAGTCTCGATGTAGCAGAGGCCATTAGGCTCGGAGCTGCTCAGTAACAGAATGTCGGCGGCAACGAACTGGTCGTTCTCCAGCCGGATGACGTCTCCCACCTGAACAGACGCCCACTTCTCCTCCACCAACTTGCCATTCCGCAAAGTTTTGGCCCGTCGGTGGTTCACTTGAGAGTCGTTTTGGTGACGTTGCTGTAATTATAAAATTAAATTAAATCAATATTTGTATTAAAACTATGTTAACATTAATTAAAAATAACTTACTATAAACTTCTGTGGACTACATATTTATTGCGGGAATACGAAATTTGAAACTGCCAACTACTGTAGTCAAGAGCGCCCTCTTACATTCAAGAGTGATATGTTGATGTACTATTCTGGTAAATCGTGTCCTCATACGGTCACTTATCGACATCCGTAGATATCCCAAGTTGGATCCCGACTTGATGGAAATGTTTACAACATTATTGTCTGTATAGGAACGCTCTAGCAAACATCCTATGACTAAGACCGTGGGTATAATAGCATGTGAGTGGCTGAGGTAATTATGAATTATAGAGTCATGCGATAATCATGCTAGTAAACGTTTTTCCTTCGACTAGGAGCTTCATGGGCATTCATTGAAAGACGAATATTGCGTGCCAGTTGTGTTGAGAACATTCGTGGTTTTACTCGATCGGTGTTTATATTAATGAGCCCGGCATAACTTGTCCGCTCGCCCTATTTATTATGTACGGGTACTCTTTACAACTTCCCCAAGTTAAAAAAAGAGCTTTACTAACAAGGCTTTAAATTTATTTCTATTGTTTTGTTTTATGAAAAATATTTGTATTTTCTGAACTATATTACATATTCGTATATTTAGAAATAGACACGGTGGGGAATTAATTAAAATAAGATCTCAAAATTTTCTGAAATAATATTTTATATTCTGCATTTATATACTCGTATAATACGGGTATGGCACGTTGGAAACTTACCAAGATCGTAGTGATACTACAACATAGGTTCTAATAGCGGATATAGTCGTTCCTTCATTGACTGTTAAATACTTCATGATACATCATACTAATTAACTGCATATTGATAATTAACGTAATGATCCTACACATAACGCATATCTTTAGTAAAAAACATACAAAACACGCAACAGATTCACAGAAAACAAGGTCAAGTTGGACATCGTTTATTAATTCATAGTAATAACCTTTAAAGTGTTATCGTAACAGTTACAAAACTGTGGGAAGTAGGTGTCATGGATGTTGGTGAGGTTAACTGAAATTTTAATATGAATCACCCCCATTAATTATAGACGTCGGCATTGCTCCTTCATATGGTTGTCATTGAAACTGGCTAAGGTGCAGAGTATAGGAATATTGAATACTATTAGATTTTATATAATTTACAATTCATTTATTAGGTGAAATGAAATGATAATATATAGCCACTTAACTTTATTTTATAATATTTAACTTTATTATAAATATCTTTAATATATCCATATATTGATATGCATATAAAGAAATAGTACAAAGAAAACTGTCAAAAATAATAACTTCATTAACCGAATGTACACAGGTCTTCACTAATTATTTATCAATAAACGAAAATTCTAAATCTAAATAGTTTTATGGAAAACGGAATATTCGTTTGGATACCTATCTTTTATAATTCGGATCGTGCTTATAAATCTTATTCGATTTATTATTATATAAAATTATTGTGTGACGTAACAAATCACTTAAAAATGTGTTTAAGATTATCCATGTACTTACAAAATCGTCGTAAGCGTCTTTAACGGCAGTAAGAGCGAGTACTCCGATAAGTGGAATGGCAGTGGTGATGGGTGTCAACGACGAGATGGCCGGGATCAGCTGCAGCACCAACAGGCACAAGAAGTAGAAGTTGGCCAACCGTTGGAACTGCTCCAACAAGTTCAATGGCAGGAATGTTATGATAGAATACTTTGAAGTCTTGATGTAGTTATTCTGAAATAAAAAAAAATACCTAAAGTAATTTATCTCAACATCAAACCTTCCGGAACTGGTTAAATTTATAGCAAGGCCAGTTCATAATGATGTAACCGACCGATTGGTTTGTGTTGACTTTAATACAAATAAGGTGAGAGTTGAGTAAATGTAATTACAATTTAGACATTTTATGATTTAAAAATTAGAAAATTTTAGCTACATATAAGCGACCAAAGATTCTTATGTTTTGTGTTATAATTCCATTGTGAGCTGCCCACTGCAAGCTTAAGAGTTTTTCTTATGTTTTACGTTTACTCTATTCAGAAATGAAAAAACTTAAAATGAATATATTTTTTTGAGTGTATATTCTATTCTAACACGGATTCGATAAATCAATACTGTTATAGTTGAATAATTTAACAATAACAAACAGAACTGACAGTTTAAGGCCCTAATGATAGGGTTGCCACGTAGGTTGAGTTCGTCTCTGTCTCGTCGATCTGGCAACCCTACCAACATACGATTCGTTTGATTGCTATAACTAATGGTATTTAGAATGGTATAATCGCAATCTAACCATTTTTGCCTTGAAGATTTTGCCTTATGATCGCGAAGTGTGAATGCCGACAGCAGACTAATATTACACCGACAACTATACATATTTGTTGTTCACCAGAAAATGTAGCTACATATATAAGACCGATATCGGATAGGACTATGGTCTATGGTGTCTGTTATTACCAATACTTAGGTCACTACCTAATACGAAATAGACTCCAAGCCCTTCTCCGTTATCAAATAAATATATGACCGATTATACAATCAAAATAACAGAATGGCTTGTGTCAAAGAACTACGTTGTTTGCCAAAAGTATACATTTATTATTAGAACCTGGTTAAACGAGCCCAGCCCAGAGACCTGATGTTGATATAGAGGAATGGGATATTTTTATGAATTTCAATATTGCTTTCAACACCAAACAACTAGTTGTATTTACCAGTATGATTCCGTAGTCCACGAACCTAGGATGTTAGGTACAATGCCAATGAGAACGAATGAGAATGAAAATGAGAATAATTCTATGAGGAAGTAAAGAACAATTATAGGTTCACTTGTTAAGCTGTCCGTCTAACACGTTCTATTTTCTATGAACCTAGTGGGTGAAAAAACCAAAATTTTCCACATAACTACATAGATTTTTTTTTCTTATATCTTATAGAATTCTGTTTTGGGGTTTATTTCTGAGAGAAAATAAATAGCAATTAAAAAATTGTCACGTATATCATATGATGTGGCTCTTCCCGAGGGAAATGTTTTTACATTTATTTAGAACTAAATTCCCAACCCTTAATTAATGAAGAAAATAAGAAGTGCGCTTACTAAAAAAATATAAAGTGTATTTTATATTATAAACATTCTTTATCTTCGGTGGTAAGCTGTGCTTTGTCTGTTTGTCAGTCAGTCAGCTCGCCGAGAAGAGATTTATCCAATTGAATCTTTCATTGAACAAATCAAAGAAACTAAGTGTCTCATTTTTTATAGATAATTTTTATACAAAAATACCATGGAACATTCCGAATATACAAAAAAAATATTTCATACAAATCATGACCTTAGAATTACGAACACAAAAAAAAACAGCCAAATTGGTCAGGACTCTCTCAAGTGACGATCCTTCACAGGTACATGCATTCGGCAATTGATTTATATTTATATAGATTATAACGTTAAGAGACATTAAGCAAAATGAACGAAAAATACGTATGTGTAGGAAAGCAGCTATATAAATAAATAATTATTCGTTTAATCGGAAAACCTAATTGAAAGTCGCAAATCTTTAAATTTTGAACAGAATAACGAAGATACTTGTGGATATATTAAGAGGAGGGATTTAATTTGACAGTTTCGTCCGCTATTCAATAGGATGCACCATGAGTGGAGGATTTGGACTCCAAAATGGACACATCCTTAACCCAAATAAATTCCATTTGTTATAATTGATCGTAATTTATTAATTTTGTAACAGTTTTTCCTGAAATGAGAGTGTACAAAAAACGACCAATTTTCTAAAGAAAAAGGTCTTTAGGCGAGGCTAAGGCGTATACTGAATCGTTTGAAGACAGCGGAAGTAAGAGAAACGTAATTTTTTTAAGAAGTAGTGACGGTTATTCAACTTATTCTTTTGGCCTAACATTATTTATTTTTAATATTCTCTTCCTTTTGGTGTTTAAAAATCGATATGGGATCTAAGACTTTAGGGGACGAAAATTATATTTATTATATTCATTATTTAATCCAAGATGGTGCATATGATTTTCTGTAAGGATCAATCCTTAATAGTTTAGTGACAAACCGAAACGACAATCTAAAATTAGATATCGCATATTGATCTCCCACACAAAGTTTAGCGTTCAAATAAATAAGAAACACTAAATCTGCGTGACGCAATGCGAGTTGTCGGCGCTGACCAGTGTGCTAGCGCGTCTTCCTTGTTTGTTAATTTTTGCATTCATATCACGTCCTTGTAGATTGAACCTAAAATCAATATATATAAATATACACACACTCACATACATATATTACAAATATGGCATACATTTTGAAATATATTGTGCCGATTTGAAAAACTTAAACTTTTTCCTTTATCATATTTTTCACTATAATTATAGTAATATCGTTCATGATTCGTTCTTCACATTAAAACCATTTTTAGGTAGTTTAACATAAAAATATTGTATTTATTTAAATTCAAAGCTTTACGATAGATATGTTTTCAACACGCTTCTCTCTTCACTAATGAGGCAGATTCAAGCACCTCAGTGATGAGAACTCCGAGCTTTACAGCGGGCCGCTAATAGATTACATAATTTAGTACAGAGGACTTTTGTTTATTTTGAAAGCGATCGAATAGTTCCACGCTCATCTTTCAATACCTTATAATCACCTTGTAGGACAAACAATACGTGTAGCGAATAAGACGTCAATACTTACGGCGTAGCGGAACTGCGCGTTGTACTCCCTGTTGTTCGCTTTGATTCTCCGTTCATTCTCTGCAACAATAAACAAGCCACGGTTAAACAACTACACATACGTGCACCATAAATTTTAAAACAGAAGGAAGGATATTTTAAGTGTTATTATCAACGCAAGGTTTGACGTCATTGATCGATTAACTTGTATTTCTATACACATAATGTAAAATAATGTTATAATAAATTATTTTATGCACACGAAAGCGATGTGCCGGAGATATTATTAATTACTTACTTGTACATAGCAAACATATAGCAGTAAAATTAGGTTCAATCAAAAATAAGTGTAGGTCAAGGCAACAGTGAATAAACAAACTATTACTATATTAGGGTGCTTTACCGATATCTCCATTTATCATATGGTAAAATTGTAGTTATGAATTAAGTTATGAGTACAATAAGTATAAAAGACGTCCGAGTTATATTAGCTATGAGTAGATAATATATCGTTTATGACGTATTTGGTTGAAACAACGAGTTTGAGCCGGGGCCTAGACTGGGACGTATTGGTGACGGCACCACTGGCTTATGACACAGCTTCCCGATAGAAGGGTACGGGTTCAATTTCTGGACGTAGCAGACGCTACGTAGAAATGCGTTACTTATTAGTTAGTACCTGCGAGACCGATCGTCGCTCAGCGGTTCTTTTTTTTGGAAAATCGTGTTTTATTCGAAAACATATTCAACAGATACAAGCCATACACTAATTGCATATGAATATTTTTCAATTTTATACGCTAATTAAAAAAAAGTGTTTTTAAGTAAAATCGTGTATTTCATCCAAATCGTTCGAGCCGTTTCCAAGATACACCATATATGTAATTGATCATTTAAATATATAACATTTACGGTGTATAAACATATACTATATAAATATATCACCCACGACACACGGGACATCAGTGCAGGGGTGTGAGCGTCATATAGATGTTATTATTCCTAGAACGCATTCATATAGCGCCTCTTACATATCTCTCTACTCTACATTGCACGTTTTACGTATGAGCTGAAGCGAGTACATACGACCTGAATGTTATTTGGCTTCGTCACTTCGCTATAAGCGTCAATTTACACGGTTTTGTTTTATTTAAGTAGGTTATATATATTGCATCGTTATTTAAATCTATTATATGTAAAGGCGTCTTCTATCCGCCCGATTCGCTGTACTTAAGATGGAGATAGCTCCGTTATCTTTAAATAGAATAAAGCCGAAATATTACAAAACTTTTTTGGAAGACATTTTCGAAATTACAGTTTACATCAAATTTTGTTTATTTTGGTTCAAAACCAATAAGTGCACAAACAGACTTTTTGTATTTTTCCGTTGTATAGGTCTATCTTTAAATGTGACAATTGTTACTTGTTACATTTTTTACAAAGCGGGTTGCCTTTGCTTCGCATTGGACATTTTCAAGGGATACATTTCCCGAATTGAAAAATAACTTGATTATGACCCATAATATAAATTCTAAATATACCAGGAATCATCTAAGCTTATACAATGGGTTTAATGTTATACGTATACAGACAGTCAGACAATAATTTAAAAAATATCCTGTCCTCTCCTTTTATAATCTACAACGATAACAAAGTCTACCTACATTTAAATAAAAAATATTCCATGTACAAATTCGGTCAGTTATAGTTATATAATTAACTGGCAAATGTTCTCGCTTCGCTTCGGAAAAACTACCTCACGCTTAAAGAGAGCACCTACATTTTTCTGGGGTTTTATCGTTCTGTGAATTAGAAATACATATAAAAATTCTTAACTTTTTTATTTATGGACGGATTGCAATGGAACAATGGCTTAATGCAATACATCAGTGAAAACCAGAGCAAAATCGGTTAAGCCGTTTCTGAGATTAGCGGGAACAAACGCACAGACAAGCAGACAAAAATTCTAACAACTATTGTTTTGGGTTCTATTGCATTAATAAAGGCCCGTAATAATATTTTTTCTCATACATAGTTCATCTACAGAAATCGATGTGTTAAAAGTTTATATGCATAGATATAGACCAATCCATCACCGAGAAGACGAAAAAAGTGTTAAGTACATATAAAGTGTAAAGAAATATATGTATGTGTGCGTGGCTTGAGAAACGCACACACATGGGTAAAATAGGTACACACAGCTGGTATAAAATAACTCGTTAAAGCAATGATTAAAGGAACTAAATGTATGCAAATCTCTGTTAAAAACGGGATCGTATCTTCAACATTAAAGTAATGATCAGACGGGGTTACTTTACGGCACGTGACTCGCCATGTACAGCACGGATAAACGAGTAATCTGTTTAACGTTGGAAGTGAGTGTTATGAATAAATTGGAAACGACGTGAGGCGAAACCGTGACCGATCATTCAGAGTTACTGAAATTTAACTAAAAATATTTTAATCTCTCTCTAAAATTTTACGCACTTTTGCCATTCATGGAATTTTTTATTACATAAAAAATACTGTTCATTAATTAAAAAAAACCTAGCATCACCCTTGATTAGGAAATTATAACGTGTGATTGTCTGTCTGTCTAATCATGTTTAATTAAAATTATTGATGTTAATTTTTCCTCTCGATTTATCCATTTTGTATTCAAAGTGTAGCTTTATGTTGAATTTAACATTCATAACTTTGTTTATGGTAATGGTAGGTTGGTTTAGTTGGTCCAACTTTTAAAGTAAGTCAAGAGATAGTTAGAAAATATTAGCTAAGCCAAAAAAGTGTTGAACAATGTCGCAGGGAAGTTCTTAAAACACGTACAACAATGAAAGATTGGTGTGAAAATAACTCTCCTATTATGGAAACCAGTGTCTGAGCAAAAGTTTGAAAACGAAAGGAAAAAATACATGAAACGAAAATGACCATCCATTGGAGGTAAGTTTTATTACAAACACGTAAGGCAGGTAAATCGCAAATTACTTGAAGTGTATCCACGTCATTATATAAAATAAAAATTGATGAAAAAAATAGACAAAAATCAACTACGATTTACAACGTTCACTTATGCACTTTACAAACACAAAACAGACACACGCACATACACATGTGTATATATATCACACCACACTTCACATTGCTCCAAATCGACTTCAATTTCCTATTTATAAACTAGTCAGTTATGAATCATGTGAATCTAGTGGATATCATGGGGATGCGCTCATATCACAATATAGTTTTTTCATATCGATCATTATCAGTTTCGATATTGTTGAAAGATAGACGACTGATCATTTGACATTATAGATGCAAAAACTTTATTGATTAAAAATCAATTGTTACTTCTGGGAACCGTGCCTGACTTTTGCGTCCACACTCTTTACACCGACATCATAATAACTACGTCATAGACTCATTAATGTTCTACCCCTGTGTACTCACATTCACAATGTAACTACTTAAATGGTGCTGTGTTATACGAATATGATTCAAAGTTAGAAGAGTTATGTAGGAAAATATATATATATAATATAAGGAGTAAACTCTAGTCGTGCGTCGGAAATAACACACCCACTTTTTTATTGTATCTTTTTGTAATCAATGTGTTTATAAATATATATAACATTTCAATCAAAGTTTGTGTATATATGTATATTACACAGTCCATAATGTCGCTTCGAGTGTGCGTGAAGCCAACACAGTAATAGATCGCAGAGGGATGTATATTGTTGTGGAAGTGGCAAAGGGCGGAGTGTCGGCGCACGGCGGGCGCCGCGCCACAGAGACGCCGATCGATCTTTATTCTGGATTACGGTTAATAACGTTTGCTAGGTAGTTTTAGCTCTCCTTGTATTGAGCTGTAATTAGGTCTCTAGAAAGGGCGCTGGCCGTTTATTAGTCTGCCTAGATTTAATCAAGTAATGTTGTATGTAGTGTGTCTCTTTACATTTGGCAATTAATTTATTTCGCGTTACGTCAAAGCAACCGATTCGGAGAATTATTAATTTGTTACTAAATGGGTTTTTGTAAATTTCAATTACATAACGCATGCCAGACGATTAATCGCTAACATGGAATTGCGAACACGTAGGCGTTTTTATAAAACCCACAGTAGTCGAAACTTGTAAATAAGTGTTACACTATATACGGATACGAAACAAGAATTAAACTACGGTGATGTAGGGACTTGAGCGCCAGTGTCGGGTTAAACTGTCAATTTGGTCGTTGAATTTTAGTAGTAACTCTCTATGTAGTATGAACATTATCGAATACGCATTCTCACATATCCAAAACACATATCAATCCCACGGTAACAATATAGTCTGCTCGTGGTGTATCATAATAACCGACGGAGGGCGCGTTTTACGAATAAGCGTGTGCGGCGGTGGCCACTTACCATCATGCGGTTCGTTTTTTTTTTCTCAACTATTATTACCATATCAGTATTTATTGTTATAACGTTACAAAATATTGTATAGTATTATTATTTAGGTTTATCTACCGCCTAACTGATACAGTTGTGATTGCGAGCGCATTCGTCAAATCGACGTCAAAATTTATTATAGAACATCTACTGGGTTACCTATAATTATTAATAATACCACCCAATACGAGTAACCCTATCGATACAACCTTATGTCCTTCACGCTTGAAACGATGTTTCCCTTGTTACATATTATACAATGTCAAAGTATGTATTTCACAGCTTTACATTTTTTCCTGTAAAACAAAATAAATACAAAACTTCTTTCTTTACTAGGTTACATTGTTTTAAATATGTCCATTAAGACTAACCAATAGACTGCTGCGATGATCCTGGAGTTTGAGCGATGGCCTATCGAACCCATGATGCGCATTTAAAGGCAAGTCACGCACTTTACACCTATTAGAGGCTAGTAACCTGTTAGCATTTCGCTTTGAAAAATATTTATTTATCAATAACAGTAGTGTTGTTCTGAATTAAAACCCTTCATAATTTATCTTATTATTTTCTTTACCTTTTAATTTTTTATTTATTTAAAATGTATCTAATTAAATATATATTTATTAATTATAATAACAGTAAAAATTCGTAAAAACATTATCAAAATCTGAATACAACTCACAAATTTTGTCACTTATCCCGTAGGAATAAATTCTTGATATGCAGTGTATCCTAGATATTGATCCACATTATACTCTGAGTCTTAATAATATAGAGTTTAAGACAACATTAAAAAATAAAATGTTTTGGCTTTCATATATTATATATAACATTTTTCAAGCAGGAGGCAGGTAATAAAATAAAAATTATATTTAAATTAAATGTTAAGATGTTAGTTTTATTATCAGTATTAATAGGCATTATAACATCGTAAAGGTAAGAAACAGAATTTCTAGGTTATCCACAGTGCAAACCTGCCCTAGGTCAATTATTTTGAACTATGGCTCAAGCACTCACATTGAGAAAATAATTGAATCCGTGCATAAAGTATTGCACAAAAGTATCTACGACATCTAGAAACCTCGTAAAATGTTTAAGAGAATTCAAAATCAGTCCACTTCAGCCCTTTTTTAATAATATATATTCGAAAAAGCTGCTTCTGCAGCAGTCTGCATCTATGATAAATCTGAGACTAATCGAGCTATTCCAACCAAATGTAAGCAATCATTCAATGTTCAAACAATATACTGAAGTGGGTTTAATCCGAACTTAAACATTCCAGCCCTTAGCTTTAAACATAATACTTTCATTTCATTACCATTTACCTACAAATTATTATTTTTAATCGCCCGACCATTCGGCTCATATCGTACTGAAAGGATGTAACCGAGAACAGTGATAAAGCAATTGTTAACGGTTCGCTAAATTTAGCGCCACCGTGTAAAATTATTGGTGTGATTATTACCCCGACTCACGTCCTTGGTGTTTCATTCACATAACATTACGGCTTGTGTCAACAAAAATAAATACATCGAATTAGCAACAATTTATTTGTCACATTTCAGCTGAAGTTGGCACTTTTGAATGTTCTCGTTGCCGAAATATTCAAAAGATACTCGATCCCTATTGGGGAGGTTAGAAATTATATGGAACTACCTACTTTACCTTACAATATTACAAATTTGTCCCGAGTCATCAGGGTTATATGGAATCTTATGTGAAGTGAAACTGTACAGCATCACTGACCAGCGGCGACGAACATGCCTTACATCGATTATGACTCGGACTCCCGATTTCTAGATCTAGAATGGTCATTAGAAATTGGTTTGAATTATTACTAATACAGTGTTTACAGCACTTTCCTAAAATCAGTTATGTTAATTAATTATAATAACTATTATAATCAACCATTTACATTTTATAAGCTATCTATAAGATTCGCTTATAAAGTGAACCAATAAATCTTTCCGTATACTTTGTATCCTTTTCCCCGAATTTACACTTCATACTTCACTGGTAATATAATTTTCAAATTTATAAGTACCTAGTCTTTGAAGTTTAATAGTCTTTATAGTTTTAGCTCCTTGTTTATAAAATTTGATGTAAATATTTTTGACACGTTCTAAAGATTATACCGGCACCTATACACTACGTGTCCAATGAAACAACATTGTTGTTCACCGGCGAACGACGATGCAAAATTTGTAGTAGACTGCCAAGCGATTGGCGTGATTTAGTTAACCGCTATAAATCGTTAGCTAATGGAATTGTGCTGTTTGGTGCAACGATAACGTATGAGTACAAGCACCGGGCGACGTATACAACCAGTAACCTCTAGTGTACGTCGACACGTGCAGTACCTATCTGCCGTTTGATATAAACACGATGTCATCGCCAACCTGCACTTGGTCAATATAGCGACCTACCTTGACCCCTCTAGCTCACTATGTCGAGGAAGCCGACCCCGCCAGAGTTTAATGTTAATAAACATCATATTGTGATGATATCAATGTCATGACAACTGAAACTTTTATACAGATTTAACAAAACATACTATAAAAGTTGATAAAACGACAATAGTGAAAATAGTAATTTATATTTTAATGGGTTACCGTAAAACGAAGAAAATCCGTAGCTTTTAATGAAATGGAAGCATAGACACATAAAGTTAATAATAACTGCTTTAGATTAATGAATATTAAATAAATTTCAGTGTTATACGTCTAAAATAAAGACTCCAGGTTACAATTAATCAGAAAAAAATTTTTAATAAATATTTAATCCAATAACCGATGTTCAATAACATTATTTATTATAGGTAAGTTAATTTATATGCTACTTAATAATAACTAGATAAATACATAAACTAAATATATTATTGGGTTTTAATACCAATTGTATAATTAAACTCTGTTTAATTTTATAATTTATGCAATCTTTTTAACTCAAATATCTGGCATATGATTTAAAATTAAATTTAAATTTCTCTTTCCTAATTAGTTAATTTTGCTTCATTTAACAATGTAGATTTTCACTATTATGAAAAAAAAAACACTTTTATTTTTAAAATGAGTTCTACCGTGGCACCAGCACTGCACATACACATAGCTCGATAAACCATTAACATGTTTGGGGAGGGAGCAGTCGCCGCTAACTTACGCACTGTGTGTGTATGCAGTACGAGCCCCGACCACCGAAAACACAAGCCGATAATGAATGATCGAAAAGACATCGGAAGCGGGAACATCACGAACTACGTTAAAGTTACCAACGAGTGTAAGTAAAAGCGGGAAATATTGAAAAGTCCATAAATTGAGTACAGCCCATCAGCAAACTTATTATCATCAACACAATAATGAAATGAATCTCAATCATATCATCAATTGTGACGAGAAATGGATATTGTAATATAATCAGAAGCGTTCACACAATGCCTGACCTCTGAAGAACTGGAAAAAACTTGATTCGCACAAAATTCTGGTGGTGTTAAGCGCACCTGTACTATTGTTCTTTATGTATTCTCTTGAAATAAGACTAAACAATTACTTCAGATGCGTATAGTCAATATTTGAAAACAACGATGGAACAGCTCGCCATGGATCAACTCAGATCAATTGTTCTAGCCCACAGCGAGCTCAGATAACCCCCCGAGTACACAGTGCACAACTGACGGTCGCCACAAAAGGAGGCGACAGGAAACTATGCGTTATTTTCGGTACTTTCCAAACCGTTCTCCAGCTATATTCATATTTTTTTGGATTCTAGACAATTATTAATTGGGAAAAATACAATTCTGATGAGGTAGTCAACACCGCCCTTAAATAATTTATCTCTCTTCTTGATTCTCACACCCAGAATTTTTTAACAAAGGAATCAAATCCCATAAAATTGCGGAAGTGCATTGATAAGGAGAGGTGCATACTTCGATGCAATTAATATATTGCTTTCAAAAAAGAAATTTGATTATGTTTTTTTAATACAGAACGATAATTTCATACTTTATCTATCTTCTATAAATTAATATGTGAAGAGAAAACTGTGTAATCCTTTTTCTCTTCAGTTCCAGAACCGATTATTTTTTTTACTTTTGTTTATTTATTTAATGTTATTTATTAAAGTTAATGAATATGGTCGAATTTCGGCCACTAGTCGAACACTTGTATATTATATAAAAAGACCTTGTTTAAGCCTAACCTATTGAAGCTAGAAACGTGTAAGTATTTGGGCAATGGGTTCGTTTTAGTTGCAGGCACCCTCTAAGGAACGATTGTTTGATATTTCACCCCCAAGGCGGTTAAAAGGGGGTTGAAAGCATATTTGAAAATCCACCGAATTTGGAGATGGACTATGGAAACATGTATTATATACAAATAACAAAACCTGTAAGGGCCCGACTCTATCTCTATCTACTTTAAACTTCTATATAGATAGAAGCTTAAACAATTTTATTATCATTATTATGTCTATTATGCTATTACGTGAGAACCAATGAACAGATTAATTTGAAACTTGAACGAATTTGTTTCCGCGAGCGATACATTACCTACTAGTTGGTATGAATGTTCTGTCAATAAATTAGTAAATAATGTTTTGTGATTTTTGTACCCACTGATATATGTAAATAAATGTGTTTCTGATTATAGAACTTCGAACACAATCACTTAAAACATGAAACTAGAGTGAAATAGAAAACAAAGCAAAGTTTACATAAATATGAGACACAATTATTTCAGTACGTTTACTATTTGTAACTTAATTATGTTTCGCGAAGCGCAAGAAGATTAGTTAGCCGAATAAATTATATATCAGAAATACCTATTTTTTACACAAACCTCAATTGAAGCAGTAATAAGGTTTGGAGAAACATTAGCCACAAGCACTCGTGAAACATTCACAATATGACAGTAATTTACGATGCGTGTACCTACTTTACTAATGACTGTCGGCAATATTCATTTTTTGTCGCCTTTTATCTGTTGTCTTACTGATAGGTACAGCATTATAGTAAACGAAAATATGCAGATTGTCGAGACTCATTCATTAAACATACGTAATGTAAGCAATTTCAGAAGAAGTTTTCATTGTTATCCATTTGGGAAGTAGTTCCACTGTTCGTTTTTTCATCGTTGTGTCCACACCGCACAAGGAGCGATAAAAAGTTCAATGTCAGTTTTAAAACAAAACTAAGGTCGTGACTGAAATCAAAAACATGTTCCATGTTGTTTATTTTACATACACTAATGTTATGTTATGTTGTTTGAAAGGAAAAGTGGGACCTCATATAAATCCTTTAGAGAACATTAAACGGTAAGTACCAAACCATAGAACTTTGTTGACCAATGAATCAAAGGATAATAACATTCTCAATTATCATCTATACATAAATACGTCAAAAAATTTTGCCATTATAACAATAAACTTAAAACTGCGAATACGTTTAATTATATAAAATAAAATACTGAGAGTATTTTGTGCATTCTGGTCAGTATTAGAGGGAAGTTGCCGAGCAATCTGAAAGGCAATGTACCAAAATGTTTTCTTAACACGTATACAACTGAAGTCATCCATCAAATAAACGAGGGCGGGCGACGGCGGCGGGCGCAGGGGATCTCGGTTCAAGAGTACCAGAACACTCACGTCTATCAATCGTATCTTTGTTCTTTTACACAAAACGACTTCACTGAAGGAGGTTTCGATGTGGTAGTGGTGCTATTCTTAGTCAAATGTTACTATTTCGACCTGATTTGTCCAATGTCACATAAACTATATTTTCTTTTTGTTTTCATCTAGAATTCCAATAACGGCTATATATAGGCTATTCGTATATATGATGAATACGAGAAGATTTTACAAAATATACTTTAGGATTTTAATAAGTCACACGTACGGTGCGAAATAAACGCAAACAAAACAAAACAAGCAATAGCAAATGAACCCATCCGCACGTAGCGCACGTAGAAAGCTCGCACGATATACGAGTACATATGTACATCACACATGGTAAGGACGGCGCATTTGATGAACGAGAGCATACATCGTGTTCTGATATAGACTATACAGTCTTGTACACATTAACGCCCACGGCAATCTTAGTATGTACCGAAACAGATCAGAGTGACGGGAAAATACGATAAATTACCAGTTATTAAAAACAAACGAGTATGTAAATTTCTTAAAAATAATTTCTGCATCGTAACTCTTTACGGCACAAGTAAAATAAAATTAGACTACTAAAACACAGTTCGCAGGCCGAAACATATCTGTTAACAAGGCCAGAAGACATTTAATTATTTAGTATTGGCCACAGCGAAATTATGATAATGCAAATTTGTCTGTGTCCCTTCTAATCGTGTACTCTACACAACGTGTACGTCTCAACTGATAGTGCGTAAAGTTTACCGAACAACAGAACCTGACCTAACATACATATGAGAATAATTCATGTATGTAAGACATTCTCCGTTGTCATTAAACAAAGGAGTTCATAGAACCTTTGGATACGGTTATTGAGAAAAGACGTTATTGAACCTTCACATCAGCCCGGAACCTTTTATTTTTCGACCTTTTTCGGGAGAAATTCGGAATATTTGTTGGGAGTTAATATTAAAGGTGCCGTTTAGCTCTCTAGTTTCCTAATCAAATTAACCAATCCTAATGTTTCTGGTGTTATTTAACGCGATTTCTGGAGTCTGGATTTCAAAATTAAGGAATCGATCAGTTCTATTATATTTCACTTGATCAAGTCCATCAAAAGATAATTAATTAATACATGCCTGTATTCTTCGAATTTCATTCAGGAAATGAGAATTATTCAATATTATTATTTACATATTAATTATTCAATAATTAATGAGCAATATTAATTATTCAATTATGAATGAGCTATATTTCCAAAATTGGACTGAATGCTATATTTTATTGCGTTCATAAAGCTGTATAGCTGGAAGTTAAACCATAGTCTATCAGAAAAATGACGACCCAGAAAAAATATATACGCTCATGTTACAACCAATTGCTAAATTTTAATATAATCATGTGTAACATGTAGCAAAGTTAAAATTAATTGTAATCCAGCGTCACATCATCATCGCAACCACATTAGTTTTGGTTTATTTATTATGCTGGGATATTTGGAAAGAACCATTATTAAGAAAATTACTAAATTTAAAGAAGGATCTCAATGTTCGTGTATAAAATGTATTTGCTGCAGTAGTAAAGAAGTTCGATAACGATAATGATAGATTATATAGCTTAGGTAGTTATATATGAAATAAATAGTACATTATTATCACCGAAATATTTTAGCTTTCTAAGGGATAATTTTGTCAAGTAAAAGATAAATCAATAATAAGAGCACGCGGGGTCATATACGAAGCGCGGAGCGCCGCCGCCCCGGCCGTTGACCGTGCGGGGGCGCGCCGTCTTCGACCTTGGCAATTGTGCCATCTGCTTGAAATCGTTTACGTAAGCCGATAGTCACAATTTCAAGCTTCCTAAGATTTAACCAAGATCCACAAAAAATCCATCATACTAATAGATAGTACGAAAATAAGCAAACAATTATATTACAGTTGCGATATAGCGTCGTCACGCATCGTACAGTTTCCGACCGCGCGCGAATGGCATACAATGACGCAAACGGTAACCTACAACATGTCGAATGAATAGTCAGTCAATAAATATGTAGCTTCGATCGTGGACTGAGAGATACGGACCGCAAGAGACGAAGGTACGGAAGCGATGGTTATGCTTTTTGCGGCGGCGCGGTGCAGGGGGCTGATCTCGGCGCACCAGTTTGCCGAGCAGCTCGAGGAGGGAGAGGCGCAGCGGGCGCGGCGGCACGCGGGCCTCGCCCTCCGCGCCCAGCACCTCCAGCTCAACGGCCTCTGAGCGCGCGCACATCCGCGCCGTTACCGCCGCGCCATGCTGCGGGCCGCCGCGTGCGGCCACCCCGCCTGCTGTACGCACTGCTCGCACTCCGCGACGCGCTTCGAGAGCCGTGCGCGACCCGCGAGTCACACGCGCGCTTCGTCCCGTCGCGCGGCCGATACTCGTGTCGCGGCCGCACTAGCGCCATCTCAGCGGCGCGCGCATTGGCAGCCGTCGCCAATGTTCAGTGTTGCCTTCCCATCTCTATATTTACAATTATGTGAAAAGAAACGCTTGGTTAATTTGATCTCCCAAACGAGGCTTTAGACATTGGATTAAATTCGCCAGCTGTAACATTATAATCGCACCCTAGATAGAATGGACTAACATCAAGAAGGCGATAAATAGACAAGAATTACACTTTTATCACTAATTGCAATCAAAATATAATTTCATTCACAGAGCTTCTCATATTAATTTATATCCTATATTGTAAATTAAGATTTAAATTTGAACTATATCCAATATTTTGAGTAAAATACAATATTTTTGATAAAAAGTATTATTTATGTACTGAAATATTTTTTTTCAGTGTAGCGTAGCATTAAGTAGAAAAATATTTGAACTTGGAAAAAAATGACAGATGTTTAATTAATTAATCATATTTGATTAAAAGTAATGATTCAATAATAATAATTCTTATTAAAAATTTTGTAGTGTTTTTAATAAAAAATATGAAAATATTTACATTTCCATAAAAGGGGATGAGTTAATTTGTTCAAATAAACGACTCGCTCCTTTACATACTACAGGCTACCTAATCTATACTAATATTATAAAGAGGAAAGCTTTGTATTTTTGTATGTTTGTAACGAATAAATTCAAAAACTACTGGAACATAGGCTATACTTATTTCTTATTAGGCTATACTTACTTAAAAAAACATAGGCTATACTTATTACTAGAAAAAATAAGGGATCCTTGCTAAAACTTCAGTAACGTGAACCAAGGTGTAATAAAATTTGCTTAAAAATTTATTTCATCGCATACGCTGCGGAAACTATTGTTAAAGTACACCTGTGCGAAGCCGGATGGGCCGCTAGTTGCTTATTATTGGCAAGATACCATAGATACATTGGCGCTACCATTTTTAATTTGTTTATAGACATGAATTGTTACTCGCAATATAACAAAATTAAGTAAAATATTATTGATATTAATGAATTATAATTTATTGATGATTCCGCAGATTTTAGGATTTATTTTTCAAAATTATTGTTAAAATTTATTTTTTGTACAATGGGCGAACTTGATGGATATAGTGGCTTCCCTACCAATCAACCCTTCGTATTTGATGAGAACGTGGGGTAGACGGTAAAGAATTATATAAAATTTATAATTTAAATATTTTAATGCAACTAGAAATGAAATAATTTAGATCTAATTTAATGATTGATATTCTATTATTACATTATATATTACAACCAACTTAATGAAAAGAAAAAAAAAAACTAACACATTTTTAAACTGATTTGTAATAAAATTAAATGTAACGTTTACGTGTTATAAAAAGGTAAAAATCAATTTTTTTACTGATGTGAAAAAAATAACAGGTATTGTTCGTGCGATATATTTAATTTTTTTATGTATCCTACATCCAACCCTAACTCCGTTACTTATGAACCGATTTTCATTAGTTTTAGTGTATAAAGGAGGTCTCGACGCTGGCCCCCTGAGGATGTGATGATGGAGACTCATGAAAAAAAAGTGAAACTTCTCAACAGATAGCAATGATTGAGCTGAGAACAAAGATATTTGCTATGGTATTAACATTGCAAAACCAGTCTATAATTGACCATCTCAGGGTCTGATAGTGTGACTTAAAAAAACCTTTTCCCGATTATTATAATCTTGTTTTAAGCAGCTTGCTTTTGGAACCGATTACAGTGCAAATACATCATTGAAGTGTTTGCATATAGGACTCATCATACCATAATACTGAACTGATGACTAAAGCAACAGAACCCCTTAATGATTACCACTTAAGGGATAACAACAAGATTAGTAGACAGAAACTACTTAATGGGTGCCTTAAGCAGACGTGGCACTAACAATGAAGTACTTGATCTGCTCATTCTGTTAAATAAACATTTTATAATACCGTACTTATTACGTTAGAATATTTACACGAACAATGGACGAGTAAAAAACTTCCAAAACAAAAACTACAAAATTGTACTAAAAAGCAAAAATAAAATATAAACATGGCACTACATACTAAAATGTTTGAAGACTAGGTCAAACCTGAAACACAACAATACCTAGCAATTTAAACACTCTAATTAATAACGTAACAATAACATATAGAATACAATAGTAAAACAGCGATGTAGCGGGATTAAACCTAACCCATTTACCAACTGTCATATTCACTTGACACCGCTTTCAAACATTTCAGTATAGTGCATGTAATAATATTTTATTGAAATTTTTTTTTGCTTTTTACCAAAAATGTTGTTATGGTTATTTTTAACGTCGGTTTTATTTTATTTTTTGAATTAAACAAGCAGAAGACAGTATTGGGCACTGTTGGGCGACGCGATACGACATTGTTTAACATGTAAACACAAAGTTTTTTTAAAAATAGCTGAAAAAGGTTTTAACAACTTAACACAGTCCACCGTTTCAGTTCATGTGGCTCAACGAAGCCAAGGCAGTCTCTTGACATTTTGCCAGAATATCATTTAGTAATGAACATAAATCACGATAGCGAAACTCCACGTATCCTATCTACTTAATATCACTTTTCATTATTAGATTCAAAGCGCAGAAAAAGAAAAACTATAAAATTGTATGTACACTACATTTACTCATAGAACGATGATACAATGATTTATTATTACTTCAGTAATAGTTTGAAAAGCACCTTTACGAATTATTAATAACTAACGACAATCTCGGTATATCCCTTAAAACCATCAGAACAACAGCCAAACTGTGAAGAAAGACGAACATCACATAAAACTCTTAATAAAGTAGACGTAATGAACGGTTAGTATAACACTTTCAACTTGACAAAATTCGTGTTTGAAAGAACAATTTAACTACATCAAAGGACTACGTGAGTATAGAAAATCATTATGAATGATACTATGAATCATTTTCAGTATGAAATATTTCAGATCCTCCCAAAAACCGTGGTGAAGTTAGAGAAGTTTATATAGCAACGGGCCTAATGCCGCAGCAATAGCGAGCCAACGCTTCGTGCAAACAAATCGCGTAATATCAATACAGCCTTCTAGCTCCGCAACTAATGAGCACACAAAGTATCTACATAACGGATCAATATGTCTAGTTGGCATATTCATCATATAACTCAGAAATCTGAACTTAATAACATACAAGAGGATAACATGGTTGTATAATATTTAAATTTTTAAAGCTTATAATTTCTTCACTTCTATCTATGCGCCTAATCGTTTGTCTTCGTCGTTTTATTACTCTTACGTCTTAAGTCTTGGACACCTATTCAGAAATAGTATTCAATAGTTGGTGTCATGTACGCATCTGAAGTAAAAGAAGAAAATTAAAAAACAAAAAATTTCATTGGTAATTTAATAAATGAAGCGTACAGTCGTAATGCAGTTCAAGATGTACTCTACGTACTTACGCTACTACTACTATATCAATTAAAGATGTGTCTCAGCACTAAAGCGATTATTTGATAGCAAATACTATATAGTAAACAACTAATGTGACATAACGCTTAGTTATCTGGCCTGTACACATTTTACATCTTTAGACTTGACATTGTAATGAGCAGTTCAGTATATTTTGATCCTTTTTCATCGTTTCAACCTTTAATAGAAAAATGCATCTGTCAGTTTCGCTTCTGTCGAACATTTCAACAATACATGTGAACAATAAGTAACTTCGACTCAAAACTCCACACAAATAGAACGTGGAATATGGTTTATTAAAAAAAAAAACTATGAGACAAGTAGACGATCAGTCTGATAATAAGTAGCGGATATTTACAACACCAGTAATATCACGGACGTGTTGCCGGCACATAAATTAACAATACAGTCATTTCTAGGTACCAGACATACCGCGACCGAAACAATCTCTCATACCATGTAAAATAACACAATTGGATATACTGTAAATTCAAATATTTGCATCTGATTTTCCACATATTTAATAGCGAGGCTTCAGTCTTTGAGCCTAGTTAATATGCACGTAACATGCTTTATTGCGGTCACAAAGGTAGAGCAGGGCCTCACGATAGAGTAACGTAATAAAATGACGTATAACGTATTTGAAATTTAATAGGTTTCTAATAAAAATAAAGCTGTTCGCTCATCATCATCACAACTCATACCGTCCCACTACTGAGCTCGGGTCTCGTCTCACAATAAAGGAGGTTAAGGCCACGGTCCGCCACACTGGCAAAGTGCGGGTTGATAGACTTCACACACCTTTGAGAACATTATACGAAGAACTCTCAGGTGTGTAGGTCTCCTCACGATGTTTTGCTTCACCGAAGCAGGTGGTGATGAATTCGCACATATTTAGAAAAATTAGGCATGCGTGCAGGATTCGAACTCACGTCTCCTGGGCGGGAGACCTAACTTAAAACCCCTAAGCTATCACAATGTATAAAGTAGTTGTTTGCTACTGGAAACTAATACGTTTTTTTAATCCACTATAACGTTTCTAAAATAAAGCCGTTTTATAACAATGTTCAGTTGTTTGCTACAGAAGATTAATACAGTTTTATAATCTGCTATTACTATACGTTGCCCATAGAGGGAATCAATCTGTATACGGGTAATTGGTTTTGTTAAAGCTTACAAGCTGTTCATATTAGTAATATTACTATGAATTTAACATTTTAAATACTCTAAGCATAGTGCTATCAGCTAATAAACTTAAATATTCCTTGAAAAATTTTAATTATGACAATATATTTCGTAACATATAAGCGTGACGCTTTACCCTCTTTATTTGTTATTTTATTGGCACTTCTTCCATTCTGTCATTCTCCATGCCAAATAGTATGATTTTATACGGTGGCTTTTTTTTTTGAGTTTCAATTCCAAAGATTTCTAATATGTTAGAAAAGGGGCCTTATCATCCGAAAGTACCCTAACCGGATCCGATATCGCCGAGTCCGTAGGTCCGAACCATCACGTCGTTGGAGTGTAAATCTGCGCATCAGCATTTCCATACGTGGGAACATCATTCTGAGTTCTAACATTGTCTCTAGATCACTACTTTATAATTAGCTTGTACTAATTCAAATTGTAATATTCAGTTTTGAATTAAATAGTTTTAAGAGATTTCGGTCTTTCTATTCCTCACTGCAGCCGCACGTACATATATAATTGGCGCAGTCGGTAGTTTACTCGTGGACGGTTTTCGCGATCAAGATTTCCGAAAGACGCAAAGCCGCCCGTGTGGCTGTCTAGTCACCTGAAGGTGTATCCAGAACCTATGGCGTGCTGCATCCAGGTATCCAGACATTGATAGCGCAAGGAAGCCAAAATTGTAATGTAAGAATGACATTCGTAGTACTTTAGTTAATAATTTTGCAGATCACCGAGATGAAACCGCTCTTTATAACGATTTATTTGTTATAAGATAAAGTTCTAGTAGTTCTCAAGAATTTTATGAACGTGGCCAAAATGTATGTAGCACTATCATGACCTATGTCAGCTTGCATGACAATATTTAAACCACAATTGACGCTAAACGCGATTTATATAGAAACTTATTGGCGTACCAAAAAAACCCCGGCATTCACTGTTAGGAACCATCACGATCAAGTTCGAGGAAATATTTTGAAAATCATGGATATGGCAATAATTAAGAAGGAACCATATAATACACCTGTCAAAACCATAAAGTTTAATACAATAGCTCTGGAGAGTCTGCATTCCAGAAATTCAAGAATTACCTTGCAAGTATCAGTAACCTTCAAGACACCTCAAATAGATTTTCTATAACACACGACATTGCCTGTATATTTTATATTAATTGGCGTATCAGTACTTGTTATAACTATAGTTCTCATTGGCCGCAAAAGAAACCATAGGAAAAATGATAAGTCAATTTAATCCTGAAATGAAATAGAAATGAAGGAAATTAAGGCAACGGATCTTTGTTCACTGTCAGCACTATTTTCGACAAAGGTCTTCAAATAGCTGCAGATCTTGCGGAGGGAGATGGTAGAAAAGGAGCCTTATCATCCGAAAGTACCCTAACCGGATCCGATATCGCCGAGTCCGTACGTCCGAACCACCACGTCGTGGGAGTGTTAAATCTGTGCATCAGCATTTCCGTACGTGAGAACATCATTCTGACTTCTTACATTGTCTCTAGATCACTATTTTATAATTAGCTTGTAATAATTCAAATTGTAAAATTCAGTTTTGAATTAAATAGTTTTAAGAGATTTCGGTTTTTCTATTAGTCACTACAGCCGCACGTATATAAATAATACGTCTTTAAAGAAAATATTTACCTCTGTAATCGTATTCAAAGCGTGTATCACTGCGCAATAAAAAGGAATCATATTTCATTGTTTTAAAAAGTGATAATTACTATAAGGGAAAGAGTACACCACGCTGATAACACCGAACATAAAGGTCGGCTCAACCGCGATAAAATTTATGTGACGGAATTACGAAGAAATTGCATTGCGCCTAATTGACTCGGCGTTCAGGAAGGGTGAGAATTGACTAAATACATAGATTTTAACGTTACAATCTATAACTGATAAGCTGTTGAACTCGCAATTTTTTTTCAAAGAATGGTCTGACGTATATAACTTACGTTAAATCAAAACATATTTTATGAGATTTACGACTGTTTAAACATTTTAACAATCTTTATTTTTCATGCTCCAAATTTCTGCTGATCTTGCCGAGACCATGATTGGATCGAAACATCGGTATGAAATATAGAGAAGAATCGCCGAAACCTAATACACTTTAACAGTATTATGTACCTATCAGTCTGCGATGTTAAAAGTTGTATCGGGTGCTTTTAATATAAGGACCTCCTTCAAGTCGAAACGTGACTATGTATTGTATACGGCACATATTTAAAGGTAGTATGAAGTCAAGAAAGTCGCTTACCTTGGCCGTGTGTTCTCGCCGAGGACTTTCCCATGTCGGACGCACCATCGACACACATACACACACTCGCGCGCGACACTTAACACTAACACTGTGCGTACCTACTTATGCTTATAAGGTCGGTGTAAAAGAGGCGTACAAAAGTTACACTTTATACTATTTAAGGACACTTGAGGATTAAGAGAGGTCTCCTACGGAATCGCAGGCGATAGGGCGGTGTCGATATGGGCGGAGGGCCGCGCGGTGCGATCGGCATTCTGCGGTCCACCTATGTACTTCACCTTCCTGTAACAATCAATGTGCATTAATTTATTATGCAACACGAATCTACAATACGACTAGATTAAAGAGAATTTTATATACATCGTTTTAATGTCCACTTTAAAAGTAATACCAAGTAAATACTAAAAAGTGAAGTATCTTTCATATTTTTCTATATATAATGAGTATGTTTTATTTAATGTGCGATACTCGTATTAAAAATTCAAACAATATGTTAAATTATCTATGATCAACAGTATCTATAGTAAACAAAATGATGAAAGAACAAACTGAAATAGCACAAAAACAATCTCAGACTATGAATTCAGTAGCTTTTATTTGAAATGTGCATTTTTAATTAAAATACGCCATATACTTGAATCCAAAGTTGACTGCATTAAGAATTGGCAATTTAACAAACCCTCAGTAATTATCTCCTCTTTAACATACACATTGGTTGCAGTCCAAGAACTGTCCTGTATATTTTCAATCATTCATATTAAATATACACTATAAGATGCTACAATATCAGCACCGAACGACCGTTGTCATGACGTTAATAAGACAATTAGACTTCATTGAAGTAATTGAGATGCGCTGCTTTATATTGCCATTGTAACACTGTTGATAAGAGCTATTCATAGTCATGCGTGTAAAAGGCTTATGATAGAATCTGTCATATCGTGAAATAGACAGTTCAATCCAATTAAATGGGATACGAAAGATTAATTTATCATTACAAAAGCAAACGGTGGCAAAAGTTTTGCAGTTAAAATTACAATACAAGAAAGTTTTACTGAGCACTAATATAATTGAATAAATAAAAGTGAATACGTGTGACATTCATAGCCCCTTAGTTTCCTGTTTTGCGCGTAACATGGACATAATAAAGTGAAACATCACTAACACCCATAATAAACATTTATCAGTCATATTTATATCTGCGCCAATTGTCGATTGACCACAGGATCCCTCGTTCGATAAATAGCTTACTACCAACTGCACTACAGGGTCAGAAGGCTCGTTAATTACTATTTATTGCAATTAATAGTCAGCTAAAGATACAATACACAAGAGATGGTCTTATTGGTGTGAGTAATCGGTACCAGACGACCATTAATCTTAGAAAGGCTTGTAGAGTGCAAAAAATTATGTAGAGCCGCCACACACAATGTTTGAGACTGAAATTTTCTCTTACAACACTATCGTGAGATAATTTATAGTATTAATAAAGAGTTTTAAATTAGCCATCAATACACTGATAAGATGCAAAATGTAGAAGTCATGTAAAATCCGTTTTGAAACTTATTTACTTTCCAGTCTTTTTTCGTCATTAACCTTAAGAGTGAAAGGGCAAACAATCACTCTTTGTAGGAACTTAAGCAATTAATTGCTACAGCATATTATACTGCTGTATTTGTTTCGTAATAATCCCCGTTCCGCAGTGTGTCTCATTTAACTTATGTACTACGACGACAATATAACATCTCAAATACAACACTTGTATGAATATTTTTCTCCTTGACCTACGTTTAACCCATAGAGTTGGTTGTCATGGCTATTTTCTATTAAATAATTATATCGCCTATGTATTTAATCGCTTCGAAGTATTTTCTAAACATCTTTATATCTTTTATACGTTCGACATAATGATGTGAAATACAATACAATTTAATTACACTTTACGGTACTTCACTAAACACATTTTACAGGAACAAAGGTAGTTGTAAATGCAGATATTAAAAAAGGTCTAAATGATCGGCGATCCTATCTCAAAATATATATATCTCTTGTAGAAAAAACATTTTCGAATAAAATACGACACAGAGATACAGGATGGACAAATGCGCATATGTAGTATTTATTTATAATAGTGATCGAAATTCAAATATGAACATTAACTAAAATTTTGTTTTCACAAAAAAAGTATACCGCTCTAAAGGTCGTCAACAGCTACCAAGCCGAGAAACAAAGTCAATTTACACGCCGAGGAAAACTTTTTGTCTTTATCTATTTATGAAAACCTCCCAAACAAAACAAGGGCTCCCCTCAATTATATTGATTTATTAAATATCATCCAAATGTTTCCAGTCACACTGATCAAAATTCATTACAATTTGTGATTTTACGTCAAATTAAACAAAATTGTTCTTAATTTACAATCATTTATTTAAAAAAGGAAACTAGATGAAAAAAATTAAAATTGCAAGAATACTTAGTTTCAAATAACATGTAACACTTCGACAATTAAGTAATGTTCTAGTCATTTCACAAATGAAAATTATGTACTACTTAAAATAACCGTCTTATTTACGAAAAGTACCAGGGAAGAATTAGGTTACCGTAGCGATACACCAAACCAGAAACAAGCAGAGGGCCTGATGGTTAGTGATCACCGCTGCCTCTAGGTAGGTGTTCCAAAGGACGAAAATTTCACGGACGCGCAGAAAATCCTTTTGCGCCATGATTAAAACTATTCACTGCATCAACAGAACTGAAAAAAAAGTCGAAATAAAAATGAAAGAAAAGTTGACGCTGTAACCAGGCAACGCAAACGTACACGCAGAAAAAGAGAGCAAAGCGTGTAGGAATTTTAAAAATTTTCACGGATATCGTAGATACTAGTATCGGAAAATTGACAAAATAATAAAATATGATGGTACGTGGGTGATCTGTTATGAGATTTCCTTCCGATACCTTCATTCGTTGTTAGATTCATTCAAGATTCATTGTTATTTTGAAGTATAAACATAATATACTAACGTAATAGACGAACCCTCATCTCATCATCGCGTCACCAAAACCTAAATGTGCATGTGTGTGTGAAAATGACAACTGCCTGAGTGACTTTTAGTGATGTCAAATTCACAACCGTGCACTGTCGACTATTCCATTACAGGTTTTTTGCTATATTTTAGATATTCGATTATTGAATTCGTTCTCTTGATTATTTATTACATGTTAAATTAAATAATACCATGCTAATTATAGTTATTTCTCTTTACTTCGCTTCGCCTACTCTAAACTTAACCTTATTAGACGGGTTTCTTTATATTAACATATATTTTTTATTTGTAAACGGATTGAAATAAAACAAAACTTGATTAAAAGGTACTAAAGAAAACAATAATAATTATTATTATTATTGCTTTTAATAATTCTTTGATGTAAATCGATATAACTTATTGCTCTCGGAAATGAACTAACCAACAAATTTTATAGGTATAGATTCTTCATTAATAAGATGTAAGTGATTTCCTAGAACGAAATAGTTGTGCCCCTAAAATGTCTACAGTAAACTTTGTGAGGAACCCTACCTATCTGATTCAACATTCGAATCCATTTTCTTTTCGAACTGCATTTACAGGAAACCTCGAAGGAGTAAAATTTGTCAATAAATATGATATCACATTCGCTGGATATTGTCATATAATAATAACAAATATAAAATGCGCCAAATTTTATCAATCTAAGGAGCCAATACTATTCAAAAGCCAAAGATGCAGCTTTATAACTGTCTAATCTATTTTGTGTCCAATGTGCTTACGCCAGATTAATATACATCTGTTTACTTTATACTTTGTAGATGACGTCTAACTGTATCGTCTTAATCTACGGATTAAATACTGCTCTACATATATACAGTGTATGTATTGTGTTTACAAAACGTGAGTATGTGTATGGAGCGGATAGAAAGAATACACACTGTTCGGTTGGTGGAGTGCAACTGACTTTTATTTCAATGCACACAGGTATTATAATGAATGATATAATGATACGAGTATATGTAAGTATACGAATTAAACATAAGTACGGCACATACAGTATGGCTTACTAGCATCTTCAGTACACAACAATTATATAAACTACTTAAAAATTATATAAACTTCTGAACGATTATATAAATAGAAGTCATAGTCGCACAACATACTGCCAGGATTATCGAAGTAATGTTCACCGAAGCAGACTCAACACAACACAGCGGTTCACGACAACTAATTATGAACAAAGATTTTAATATAATATATGTACCTATTGAACTATTTCTTCTTTATCAGTTACTATGCTAATGGCAATAGTCATCGGCGATGCTGACACAATGCGTCATTGATTGTCAGTAGAGTTATTTTCCTACAAATTACTCAATAATTAATCAACATAACAATAATAAATTGGTTCATTGGAATTAAAACTCGACAAATAAAGAGTTTATACCAATTAATTATTTGTTAATTATAGTATATGGGTTTTATTAAATACTATGTACGGTTACAAAATGTTAGCAGCTCACTTGAACTGCAGGATATACATAGGTTGCATCATGCAACTGAAGAAGAATAGAGCGTGCTCAAATATATCGGCACATTTCGTAGGCTAACTACTTTTTTCATCGTATCCGACATGTTAGGCTGTTTAGATACTAAATGGTTAGATGTATGCTTCAATGCTTTTTAACTTTGATTTTATTGTTAAAAGCTGCTTGCATACATACTCTCGACGGAGCTTCCGCCACAAAAAATGATGAGTAGCAGCTAGCTACAACAGAGAACTGGGGGGAAACACCGAACGTTCAGTCTTCTTTTAGAGGTGTGCTACAGCAGTTTACTTACATATTTTTCATTTATATGTATTATGCTATGTTATTTTATCTCTCTTAAAATTATACAACCACTTCCGAGAAATAAGTATCAATACATTAACAAAGAAACCATTACTAAACGGTTCGCTCTTAAAATAATAAACATGATGTAGGTAGTTTGTGAAAATAATGGATAGAGAGCAAACAAGTAAATAGTTTATTTAAAAAATCCCACTTAAATTTAAAGGTAAATTTCTTGCTTTTATTTATTTTTCACCTTTAGGAGTGGTATTTTTTCATCAAATTTAAGTGGGACCAAACGAGGAAGTACCGCCTCTCAAACAAAAAAGAAATTTCCCAAATCGGTTAATTAATGTCCATGTTCTAAGGTAACAAACATAAAAAAGAAATACAATTAAGAACCTTCTCATTTTTCGAAGTCAATTAATAAAATGAAGCGTATTATTATCATTGACACGACGACTGAGAATAAGGGCAAACAAGAAGAGAGATAACAAGATTCATTTGATAGTTAATGTTTAAAAATTCCCTTATAAGGTCTCTTTAATGGTATGGAAAAAAATTAATGTTTTTCTGTCTTTCTGCTCCAGTGTCGATCAATAATTTCTATATGTGAAGAATACCAAACAAGTATTTAAAATAGACGTGACTTATAACGTTATGTTTAAATAAATTACCCAAACAATTAGCAACACAATGGAAATCAAACAGAATGTGTGACGTACATAGTAGTACCTCGTACACTCCGCAAATACATAGTAAATCTATTTTGAAAGTACGGTCAAAATGTTAACGTCTAGAAATGTTGAATATTATTTTCTTAGCGGGAAACTAAAAACTGAAGTCACTCAACACTAGCAATATCATAGCTACGGGTACATAATATTAATGGCAAAGTCAAAGCAATATGTCACGACATGGTGACATCATGGAGCGAGGGCCTTGACTTACAATTCGAGAATAGTTAGTTGCGTATTCGTCGTATTTTGCTTACACTCTCTGGCCGTTTTATTTCGTCCAATCATTTCGTTTCATTGATTAAACGTTTAAATTTTATAAGAACATTTACTCTACGATGCAAAAATGTTTTCGAGACTGACCATCACAAATCAGGTGTAAAATTTGTTATATGTGTGTAATGTTATATGTACATTATATTATCTACATAGCATACATACAGTACCTAATAAGATGATAAACTTAAGCGTGTAAACGACTCCACATATCCTTTCAAACCAATGTTCTCTGCTTGAGGTGACCCCCCTAAAAAATAGAAGAAACGCGGAGCTTTGTAGCACCCGATTTAATCTCGACTGCTCTCGCGCATAATAGTAGAATTCTTCAGCTGTTTTTTATCTATCACCCCTCTGGAATCAACCATGAAATGTTTTCAGTCAGTTTTGGTTGTACTATCAAAAAAGGCGGTTAACAAGCGTGTTTCTTGCTTCCTTCTTATTCGTTGGTTATTGTCATAAAACTCAAAAATCATATCTCACTTCTCGAAACATTTTGTTCAGAACTTTCTACAAGTATCTAACATTTTTGAGTGCAAATCATAGATTATGGCATAAGGGACCAAAATGATGTATTGAAGGCGACAATGACTGTTGAAATCCAGAGCGAAGCGAAGGATTCTAGAGTAGAATTCCGAACGTAGCAAAGGGGTTCTAGACTACGTCGCTCGAAGGTCAATAAATATGGACAAATAAATATGACACTTTATATTTAAATAATCGAATCACAAATTTATTTTAATACCAGCAAATTAACTCGCTTTGCGTCAGAAAAACTATGCCTTACGCTTAAAAATAGCACCTGCATAGTTTTAGGACTGGATCTTTCTCTTTATAACTGTTTTAATTATGGACGGATTGCATTGAAACGAACTTTAAATATTAAGTGGTTCTTATTGTAATATATTAGTGAAAACCAAAACGAAATCTATTAAAACTTTTTCGAGACTATCGCGAACAAACGCACATACAAACAGACAAAAAATTCTAAGAACTATTGTTTTGGGTTCTAATGCGTTAATTAAGGCTCCTAATAATAGTTTTTCTCATATATCCATCGTGTACAGAAAGCGAAGTTTATTATATGTATAGATTAGGTACGTTTTCCCAATTTGGAAGTTTATTGTAACTGTTTTTTTAGGAACGGAAAGTGTTGATGACTTATTTATCACTTGTGTACTCATAATATGTGAACACACTTGTACACTATCTTTCGCCGATGAAAAATATAATTTTTTCTTTACATTCCAAATGTGTTTTATTATGTATGTGTTACTTAAGACAATAAGAGGCTAATAACCGTTTAAAAACATTGGAGTCGACGTATGTATGTTAATTTTATAGTGGTAATTAAAATTTGTAAATTAGGTACGAGTATTAAGTTTTTACGTTCAACTTTTAATAACTGTCTCGACCCGATTTTCGTTAACATTGCGAGAGTTAAACATTAAACAACCTGGCTGGATGGTAACGAGAATAAAATAAAAATAATATTTTTATAATGAACAATTCCCAAAACTGAATTTTTGGAATATAATAACATCAGTACCTATTGTGATGGTTTAAGTAAGAGTAAAAAAGTTAAATACACATTGTAACGGTAATATAAAACAAATTACAAGAGGAATACCGAATGAAGCAGCTTTTTATCTGTATATAAGAACTGAACTGAACGACTCGACTTTAAATAACCTAATTTAAGTACTTTTACTTTTTTTTCTTATGCGAGGAAAAAAGGGCATCAAAAGCTACCCAACATCTCCGAGCAAATGTTCCGGGTTATGTTACCCACTAGAACCTTCGGGATTGGTCGTAGCAGAATAACCGCTAGTGGCAAACATTTTGGTTGATCATTAATTTCTCCACAAGTCAGCACTGAATACCTTCATGGCCTACTCAACTATTAAGTAACAATAGCTTGATGTCTGATACCATACTATACATAACAAGCATATACCGGACATTATTAAGTACATAACCGGGAAAAAAAAATCAAGTAACCAACAACTTATTTCTTATCTCAATGGGAATTTCAGCTGCTAGATAAAGTAATAAACAAATGATTGTATCCTTGCACATACTGCTCAAACATGAAATATCATCAATAATTAATTACTTTCCTATTATTTATATTAAATAGTTCAATACGTTGTAAAAGGAAGGCAAACTTGAAATTTATAAACCCTATACGATAAAACTTTATTTCATCGGACGGCATGCAATGCTCACTTCGTAGTTTCCACTGAAAATTACAGGTATCATTGAGCGATGTTGTAATTCACAGATGATATCAGCTTGTAACATAATAACATCTTAACATTCTACGTTATCGGCATTATCTAAGGTAATACTTATAACGCTTTAAAGTATTTTCTCACAACATATCGCCGCTCAGAATATAGGAATGAAATAGAGAAGGGAACGGAATACGAATGACGAAGCGAAAGGTCGTGTACACGTAAGTTTGGGAAGATTAATTATTTTAAAATAAGATATTAAACAAGTTGAGTATTGTTAAGTGCCTATTTTTAATGCAAATATTACCCGATACCCCGTTCTACAAATTTAGTGTTTAGTAACATGGCAAGAAACAGCTTGTAAGAAAGAAGCATACGGAACAGACTATTTTTAGGTTAAAGACAGGGAAAAAAGGATACAAGCCACTTAATGGTACTCGTAAGACAACGTCGCCTGTGGGTATGTGAATACCAAAGGTACTTTAAATGCGTTGCCAATCTTGAAGCATTAACACTCTTATCAACCCCGATAGAAATACCTGAGATGGATACTCATTAAATAGTTAGCAGACCGTGGCAGGAAGGAATGTGATAAACCGGCACATACTAATGCTACAAGTTATGGCGCTACGGATGTCACTTGAACTTTAGTGGTGCCATGATGTAAGGTTTTTGGTAAAAAAAATTTGGGAGTTCTCGAGCCGACCGTAACACATCTACATCAGTCGCAAAAATCTATTACCATGCAAATTGTATAATACAAAATTCATTAGCGGTAATAAAATAAATGAAATTAAAGAAAATATGTTTTGACATAAATCGTCGACTGTTAATAATTTGAGATGAAACATTGACAAAACAGTTGAATATTAACTGTCTACAACTTCTGTGACACAAGTTGTTAAATGAACACTCTTTTGTGATTACAGATATCAATATCGACTTCAAAAAAGGACGGTTACATTTTCCAGAAGATTCCCCACATAATATCACAGTTATGATTCACTTTCACGGGGCAGTCCATAGATTAATTCAGAGAAACCTCGGTCTTCCAGTGGCCCATTTATTGGTTTTATGTAGTTAATCTAACAAAACCTTACATTTTTTATGTTAAGATGGCATGAATTATGTGAACTCAAAATGGACGAGGAGTCATTTAAAATCTCATATAAAGTTTTTAATTCACAGTATACAAGTATTATAGATAATGAAAAAATATTTATTATTTTAGGAGTTTCTCACTTTTCCTGGAAAAAATAAAATCATGTTTCCTAAGTTTGTTTATTTTGAGAATAAAAGAAACATTTGGTTTTTAAAAGAAATAAAAATGGAAAGCTCCAAGGTATTGATTTTGTATTTATATAAGTTCGTTATAGAATAAAATCTCTGGAGAGGGGGAGGTATGGGTCGAAATAAAAATTGAATATAGGACGCCCTCTAATGTACAAGTTAATAATCCAAACTGACATGGCTTCAACATGTTTTAACGACTGTTATCTGTTGATATCAACTGGAACTGACAGTTCAACATGCCCACAGAAGCGAGCAAACGCTCAATAGATTTTGTCATTAGCCACCATCAGCCGTGCTTGCTGTCGCTTAACTCAGTCGACCACTGAAGACTGACAGAAGTAGTCGAAGTACAAACGATTCGTTAACTAAAATAATAGGATAAATCCAAAACGGACGATAAACTAAAGAAAAAAATATTTAACTTTGAAATTGATAAACTTTTCGACTGATGATAAGGACGATTAGAGGACATTTTGCAGGAGTTGCAGAAAGTTCTGCATGTAATTAACATTTTAAAGACGTTCTTCAATAAACATTGAGAACTTTTGGGCCTTTCATTAATTTGATCTATACTATTATGAAGAGAAAGTGTGAAGTCTGTGACTGTGTGAAAATGCGGAGGATAATGCACCTATCTGAAAAATTATTTTACAGTTTGAAATGTACAATTTTAAGGATGGACATAGGTTATGTAGTATAAAACAAATCCTCCATCTTCTATCTCCAAATCTGAATGCGATAATTTAAAAAATTAAACCACACGTTGTCATGCGGTTTTTACCAATAGATAGACTGATTAATAAAAAAGGTTTAGATGTACTGCATCAAGAAAATATTAAAAATTGTCGCTTACGAATTTAATCGTTACGGTACTAACCGCCCATAAAAATCACTGTAATTTATTTCTGGTTAAATGTCTCAGAGAGGTATTAAACGCAGAAAGTGTTACGTGAAACCCGAGAAGTGCTACGCAGTTAAATACAAAGGTATGTTATGAAATAATCGTTCCGTTTGGATAGAGAAGTTTTACAAATTGTGGGATGGTGTAACTACGTTTGATATTCAAGTAAATGTTTATGTTGAAAACTAAGCAGAGAAATCCAAGTACTCAATTAAACATATTTTTTATGAAATAAAACATTTTTTTATCAACAAATAATTTTGGTTAAAAAATTGTAGCGTCTAAAAGTTTCCTTTATTTACTTACACACATATATTCAGCAATGAATAGCACAATTTGAATCATATAGCGCATCAAGGATATTATAACTTTTACTTTTTGGTGTCGTAAATGACCATCAAACTTGATCGTAATCAGTAAAAAATTATGGATGCCAAATTCCTATTTGTGATGTTTATCATACAATGGCATTTCAATATTTTAAAAGTACTAACCTAGAATCTTTTTTTTTTCAACTTTCCAAATTTTAATTTTTCAATAATAATAAACGTTCACACACTCACACCACCGCACTATGATTATATGTTGCGAGTGGCATGGCCGTACACAAATATGACATTACAAACACCTATGACCCGAGAACAAACATTTATTTGTCACATAAATTACTGCCAAGGCCGGGAATCGAACCCGGGACCCCTCGCTCGGCAGGCCCGGTCACTACCAACTGGGTTATGGGGTCATCTGCACTGCAAACCTTAGATTTTCGTAATACAGTCATGTACATAGTAGATTAGTATCAACCTACTAAAAGGATATTTAAACTAGCAATTGGCTTCGCTACAAGGATAGGTTGCCGCAATTCCCTGCCAACATTAGATAGCGTCGAAAGATAAGAACCCACTTTAATAATAAACTAACTAAGCTTACAAGGAATACCCACATGGGAAGAATATAAAACGACAAACACTTTAAAAAGTAATAGTAAAAACTATCATATACAAGCATATTTGTTTTTCAAAGACAACAGGAAACCACCAGAGCAATACTTTTTCAATTTGGTTTAACATATCCATATATGCAGATCATTTTTTTTCGGTTGAAAATGAACATAGGACAAAGCAATTAGAGGAATCGTCTTGCGCCAAAACGCGCCAAACGATCGATGACATCAGTCTAGTAATTGTAAACACACCGCATATTGTTGTATATTGATACTCTTCAGTTACAGCCAGAATTTTTCATATGAGATTTAATTTCAAAACTTCGAAGTAATTAACGTAAGTATATAATAGAAAACTAGTAATTCATCTTTTACACCTACACATGTACGAGTTTATATGAACGTTTTACAATACCATGTGTATTGTAATTCCTTTTCACGTAAACAAGTTATACTTTTGTTTTTGTTTTTTATAGACTAAGGCACTAACGAACAAGCAAACAAGCCATCTGATGGTAAGCAGTCACCGTCACCTACGGACATGTGCAATCAAGAAGAATCGCTAATGGATCGCCAGTTTAGGCCCAATAACTTTTTTTTCACCTTTTTGAAGAACCCTATGTCATTATGCTCCGGGAAGACCTTCGATGGAAACACATAACACGGTTTGCACGATTGCGGTGAAAATAATATCGATAATTGGACTGTGGAGGATCGCCATGGATCCAGTCGATATGGATGGAACTTCAATCTTCAGCGAGTTTTACAATGATGGAAGGGTGACATAGGCATTAATCTAAACAGTTCCTCGGAACATACAAAAACAGCCAATTTCTCAGCGAACATTTAAGAGCTTTAATTTGTCGTCGATTCCTGGATCGTTGACGATTTGAATTGCTCGATTTGTATGACGTCGAATGGGTTAAATTGATATCGTGGCGCTCCTGCCCAAAGGTCAGAATAGTATATATAGAACCATATGAGGCTTAACTTATGGTTCGTAACTTTGTACTTTGCCCCGTTCAGTACGCCAATTTTTTTGAGGTTCCTTTAGACTTACATTCCTAATGACACCGATACCGCACGTCACTCGAGTTGGCAGCGCTTAGAATCGCAAAAGCCTTGCTAACGGTGAGCGTGGTACCTTGGAACTGTGGCGCCATGACAATGATGGGGATTTTTAGCGATAAACGAGCAAAGTTGTGTCCATAAAGGGTTGAACTCAACTAAATTGACTTCTTCATCCTTGGAATTTTTCTTGGAATTCCCTGTGTGGCATACACACATTACATTACATACACAAATATGGCATCACAAACATCCACTGACTCGAAAACAAACGTTTATCTGGCATAAATGTGTGTGTGTCGTAAATGTCTACACTGGTCGGCATCGGACCCGAAACTCTTCCCTCGGCTAACAGAGTCGCTACCTTGGGAACAATTTTAGAAACTATAAAAACTAGAGACAATTTTACTCATTATTTAGGATTTTTCATTACTAGATACACTTCAGAAAGATGTTTCAACATGAGCTAGATCATTCTCTCCCACAAACAACCAAAACCCGTGAAATAATGTATATTGTTTTCATCGTCCTTCAACATAAGGTATCACTTATTTGGCTATTCTGTGTTTAAACTTCTTTGATACCTAATTGTTGTGATTAATTGTTTACATAACCTCGACAAAAATAAATATATAATACATAAGTCATTGATTAAAATCAAAGGCGTATAATAAACTAAATCTGTGACAAGTAACGCCTTAACACCATTATTGTATTTTGTTGTATGTTCCAAATCTAAAGCATACATTTCTGCATTGTAGTCTTACTGATTTTTTTCAACCTGCAGTTAGATGGAGTAAGTCTTCGCGATAATTTTATTACTTCATTGTCTTCATTTTCTCCAATAATCTTAATATGTAATAATATTCTCAAGATTATCAATAGTCTCAAGCCAATATTTTCAAGAGTAAAATAGTTGTGACACACGACGAGACGAAATTATAATGGACGCATTACGAACAGCAAAATTTATTTTATTAGACCGTTACGGAACTTAACCTCGTATAGTTTTTCCGAACAAAAAACAAGCAGCATTGTAAATTTCTCATTTAAAACGAAATTAACTTTTGAATTAGTTTGCGAAACCAATAATTGTAAACTCTTCAAGAGCTCGTTAACGTCAAAATAACTCAAATTACAGCTGATCGCCGCCGACGGCGAAGGTCGTTCAAACATCGCATAATATACATATACGAAATAAAGAGCTCATTCAAACGACAAGCATTAATAAGAGCAACCATTCAAAAACTATTTCGGTTTCATTTTTAATGTTACTAAATACTGTGGAATAAGCAGATGTACACTCTGGTCGAAGATGAAGGTTCATCGTCGCTTCGTAATACATGATTACCAGTTAAGCAATTACTATGACAGTCGGGATGTACATAACATCCCCGTAATTGCAAAGAAAAACAAAGATGTACATAGTTTTTGTACTTCTGTAATCAAAACTTTAAAAATGAGGTAATGCAATATATGACATGTCTGGAAGTAATCCCGACACCTATTAGCACGCGTGCCATTGTGCAGCCGTTGTCGCGTTATGCTTTCAGGATTATGAGCTCTTATATTGAATGTCATTATGATTATAAATCGATGATCATCCACATTTTTACGACTATATTTATACAATTTTTACGACTATATATATTAGGTGAATAAAAATGTAAATCATATTAAATCAGTATGTAGGTATATCATATAGTAGAGTCGTAAGTACGAAAATTTTTATTATTCACAAAAGTTAGGACAATTGTTTTAAACCTTATTTAATAGTAATTTGAACGCTGTTTATGGTTAAAAATTTAATACATGTACTTACATCACTAAATTACACTTAAGAAATACAATCCACGAAACGCTATGTCAGAATATCCATGTCACAGTCTATCGAAACATTTTACTTTCTCAAAACAAATTTTATTTAAAAACATAATAAACGCACTCGAAAGTAACGTAAAATTTAATGAAGTATTTCGCAAACTTGACAGGGGAAAATGGTGTCGGTGACGATAATTACCGATGGAGAAGCGCGCGAACGTGCGGCCCCAGACGTAGAACGAAACGCACTGTTTTGATAGTGTAGTGTATTTTAGCGTAGAACGTAACAGCAAACCCCAAGGTGAGTAGGTGTTTTATAGCGGCTGGCACATGTTCCTATTCTCATCGGTTACTTTGTTAAAACGTTTTAGCCGGCCGTGTCCGAAAGAATTACGATAATTTTTTATATGAACACTTAATTAGATGCTATATAAATAATCGTTCGTACCAAAATTTAAAAATATAAAATTACTTATCGCTAGTCATTTTACAATTGTAATCAACTATTTTTATATATTAGTTTTTATATAATATGCATTCATTTTTGAAATGACGCTTACAATATTATGGTTTTAATAATTTACAACAACGTTAAATGTTAACTAACCCTACAAATAAAATTGTATTTGCAAACATTTTAAAATTTTGTATTTTAATAGCCTAACATTTCACCTAACAATGAAACACAAACTGTACGGTGCTCATAACCGCAACTAATAGTGGGAGTTCAATGACTGTAATTTAACAACTAATCAATATTCATCAACAGCCGGAGACAGTGAGAGTGGGTTGTGAAATGCATTTCGCGCGTACTGCGCGTTCCTACGGTAACTATACAAGCGCAAGTTGAGGGCATTTGCACCGAGCGCACTGCGGGCCCATTAACAACCGACTCGTCTAGTCAACTCTTACGCAAAAGCAACGAACACACGCGCACGGAATACAGATAACGATGTTGTACCGAATGTGTCATCACACTGGACATTCAACAATTAGAACTTTGCCATAAATTATATGTGGATATATGTATTTGTATTTAGTGTAGGCGTGGTAAATTTTCACAAAGGCACCTGTCCACGCGAAAATATTGTTCACTATTGTGTATATCGGAATATATAAACACATTTTGTACATGATACATGGTAAATGGTGTTGCATTAATACAGGAAGTCTTTTCCAATAGACGCAGGAGTAGAAAATGTATGCGACAAAAAATAATTAAGTACCTTTTTTTCCCTCGCTGATTTTGAATTGTTTTAATCTGATCTATCTCACATGAATTAACAAAAACATATCACCCTCGCCAGAATTATATATGTATAGAAGGCAAACCGAAAGTTACTTTATAAGTGAAATGCTTGCCAGCGCGCTTTTTGAGTGAACGCAACATACGCAGGGTGTCGTGTTCCTACTCGGATGCCCTACATTTACCGCTCCTTCCCAAGAGATTGAAATCCTTGACACGATATTCTTTTACCAACACCTCATTATCATTCCAATATCGCCTACACAAATATAAATATTTCATTCATGTAGCATTAGGAATGATAAAATCGATATGTAAATAAGCAAAGATAAAACAGTTAGCTCCTATCATCTTCTACTCTTTTTATCACCTACCTTTTTTAATTATTCGATACGTTTTGACGAACTTTTGAGTTATCTTAAAAAAATGTAGACACAGAACGTTTTTAAAGATTGTGATCGAATTCCTATTTGTCGCCTAACACTAGTTTATATAGTTGTATCAAAAGTCCGTAGGTCATTCCATATGTTTCAAGTCTCATTTCAGGTGCTTGTATTAAATGAGTGATATAGTGACGAAGACTTAGCGTACAGACAATATCAACAGTAACATTACTGTTATTTAGTAAGTTGTAATTCCCTCATTTTATTACGCTCTAAATATATTACAAATTAATACTGAGCAACTGACGTAATAGGTTTTTAATAGCAATAGAAGCCACATCATTTTATTTATCACAAACATCTAAAGAAATTTTAAAATGAAAAAGATTTATGAATTCATTTTAATTACGAGTATAAACGCATATTCAAAGTTTTCCTACAGATAGTAGTATTATTTGTTATTTGACATTAGAATAGCTCTATATCCCATACTGTAGTAGAGCGGTTTTATCTCTGGACATAAGTTTTACTATTTTTTGGGATCCTACACAATAGTTACATATAGTAATATTATATAGATATTATAAGTATTTACTAGCGTTATGAAGATCCACTATATTTAATGTATCTTTAATTAAAAAGTCATACCCACCTGTGTAAAAAGTTAACCTTTTAATCCGTTCCCACCAAACCCCACAAATACACCCCAAGCAAAGGTACTGTGCCCACTGAGGCGTCCATTGGCTACCTGTCCCCTTTTACATTTTTCATAAGTAAATTGGTTAATTTCTCGATTAATGATGATGATTGATGAATACAATTTTGCAGTCGTTACCAAAAATTCTGATTCATTTAATAACAGAAAAACCATAAATATCATTTACAACAGGCAGAACTGTCGGTATCGAAGATTGTTAGAATCATCAAAATAAGCTCACGCATTTTTACCCTCGAGCACCGAAAGCGCTATAAGTACATAGATACATTTGAAATAGTTCTTTCCATCGGGTAGTCGAGTAAAAAGTAACACTTAAATCACACCTGATATAACTCGACTTGAAGAAGCCTGCACATGCTGACCATTGCCTTGACAATAATTCACTTTATCATATTACGTAAATGTGTACAACACGTTATGATTGTTCACTGATAGACTCGACGCGTTAGATACGACGTATGGGAAGCAAAATTTATAAGTACAGAATTACAGGCACCCCCCTGCATACGTCAATAGCTGATAAAACCAATTAAATATTCTAAAAGTTGCAGAGACATCGGTTCTACGACAGACGATATATGGCGCTGCAGACGAAAGCTCAGAATTTCACGAACTGAGCACCACACCAATATCTTAATACTCCAAGAACATGGTATCCAGCAGCTTCTATCGACATTGCGGAATCGTATACTTAAATAATTGAAATAATCATTCCATAAAATTCGTTCATTCTTCGGTTCGTTCCTGCGATGCACCGAAAAAATTAAGTCTGCACACAAGTGTAGCAGAATGTATGCTTATAGGAACAAATAACGCGACTTCGGTCCCTATAAATCTTACATGATAACCATGTTCATTTTGCCAAGAGATTTACGGCAAAAAAGAAGAGATTCAAACAAGTTCCACCCACCCTTGGATCAAAGTATTGGCATTTTTGCTGTTTCTATGCCCTCTAAATACTTAGCATTAAATAGCTGAAAATAAGTCTATGATTAATATAATAAATTATCGATTTATTATCAGTATCAAGAACTGGCAAGAGCCCAACATATTTTTTTTCCGAATCGGAATTAGTTGACGCCGAGATCGAAAGATCCGTACGTGAGTCACAATAAATGACGCATGGTAAAACCAATACAGTGAAAAACTCTCATTAACGAGACTTGATGTAACGAGAAACTCTGTTTAAGGAAAATATTCTATAAATTTAGTTGGTTTTTCATAGTAACCCATACATTGATTCAATTTATGTAACAAGGTGACTCACTCTAAATAGCGAGTTATTTTTTAGGAAAACCTCGATTATCTCGCGCGCAAGTGTTCATACCTACTTGTAGGAAATCTGATAGATTTTGAAAGATGTGCGCTACTTTTTTCTTCGTTATGACTATTGTCTCCCATAGAAATAGACAGCAGTCATTATTCATAAGAAATTCGGCTTATTTTGAACAAGTGCCTTAACTTTCGTTTATCATTGCTGTTCCCATTGACTAAGGCTTTTTAACTGCTTCTTAGACTTACTGCCGAAATACACCGAATTACGACACTCGTACAAGTCAACCGGTCAATAGTGATCTGATAATCGTTCGGTAAACATGTCTAGATGCGAACGAAAAATTTTATTTTTAAACCAAAAAGTTACTTTGTTTCGTGCGATAGAACAGGGTGAAACAAATCTGATGTGGGGCGTCACTTTGGACTCTCGTCAACAACGGCAAGTACTATTTGGAACTGAAGCTGAGGAAAGCTGATGTAAGAAAATAAAATCAAAATTTAAAAACTTGCCGCATTGGTGGAGAAATTCTCCGAACTGTTTGGTGTCACAAACTTCAAGGCTTCGGAAGGACGGCTTGGCACGTTCAAGCTTTGCCACAATATTACCTACAGTAACAGAAAGACTAGGCACCAAAATTTTTGTTTCAGTAGAAGATGAACTGGTCGCATCAGTGAAACTGACTGATGAAAAAATCCTGGCAACAGCAATGAACGGCGAAGTAGACCAACATGATGATGGACAGGAGGGTCAATTGCAATGAGTCCAATCCACTCACCGACTTATAAGCTCTGGACACAACCAAACTACTAGAAAAAGTTATTTTTGTCTAACAAATATGATTATAAGTTATTGGAATGTATGTCAAAAGTACACAGTAGTGTTCAAGCTCGATATTGGTACAGCAACAGAGTGCAAATGATGATGAACGAATAGGTACTTTAAATATGTTTTATTAACGTTTACTGCACAATTAAATTTTCAAATCACAAATATTTTTAGAATTGTTTTCCTTACTCACTAGTTATTACGAGAACTCTCAATTGCGAGAGAAATTGCTTGGTCCCTTGAATCTCGATATATAGTTTCCAATGTAATTCTAACTAACTATTATTCGTAATGGAAATGTTTTGTTATTATAAATCTGAATATATGTTTGGATGCTTTTCCACTATTTCACCAAGAGAAAGCTCTTCACAATACTCAAGATTACTCTAAACGTCTCTTCTATCAGAGAAAATATTTACTATTTCGTCAATAATGCTATGGGACTCCCTTTCTCCACCCATACGTATCGCTCGTTTCCCATTGAGTGTTTTAAGAATCTAATCTTTGAAATTGTTACATTTCCTTGTAATATTGTCCGACTTTCATGAATGTATGTCATTAGGTTTATTTATCGCATATTCATATTATGGCCGTATTGGAGCGGTCTAGAATACTCGCCTCAATCCCATGCTGGCAGAACAGGGTTTCCTAAGAGGCGACTGAAGCCAGTTTGTTTGGTGGTAGGGCTTCGCGTAAGAATTATATTGTCAACATTATTTATTATTAAGCCATTAATATTATTACTCGTATTATTATCTTTCCGTGAAACCTGCCTGGCTAGGTACCACCCTCCTGCTTGAATCAACCGCCAAACGACTCGTCGTGTTCCAGCTGGAGGCTAGAGAGCCAGTACTTTCTTTCTTACCCTCTTCTCATTTCCTGGCCGACAACGCATCAGTGATACCTTTGGTCTTGCTGATGTCCATGGGCGACGGTAACCACTTACCATCAGGTGGCTATTCTGCTCGTTTGTCTTTTTTTTTCATTACCAGGTCAGCGTTTTATCTGTAGTGACGAGGTAGAACCGACTCTATTCTATTATGTACATAACAACATGTTTAATATTGAACTATTTTTGTAGTGTCCAATAAATAGTACATATTTGTATTTTTATTTGACTATAATTTAATTTTGGTATATAACTCTATTTGTGAAATGAACATAGTTACTTTTTATAACGATAATGAAAGTAATTATTTAACGCACAGCGACATGTACGGGTATACCTACTTATATATAGTTGTATAATAAAAATATTAGGTCTTAGTTAGGAAGAGTTCTTTAGATGCTGTAGTGCAGGGGCGTGCGCTCCTTGTAGGCAAAAATGCAGTGCTTTACTTGCCATTCACAGATATTTTAATAAAACGTTCGAACGTTTTAGATGACTTTAATTAATAGTAAATAAATGAATAAATAAAATATAATAACTTAAAAACGCCTAGTATTTTATAAATAGCACCTATTTGCAAGCACACAAACATATGTTTGCTAGACGTTTGGCGACAAGCAAGCGGCGCTGCAAAATAATGTACCTAATCTACCAAGGCATGTCGTCGCGTCCCGCAGGACATTCGTTCGCATGTGTGAAGTAATTTCGGTGTCCGTGCACATTTCGCAAACGCACACACCCATGAATATCGAAAGCCGCGACTCCAGTGGCAGGCTACGGAAGTTCGGCAGTTGTCGGGAATAATCGGAAATGTTCGTTGCCTATAATCCGAGTAAAAATAATAGACGTAAAAAGACTAATAAATAACTTATGTACATTATGCATTTTTGTTTAGTAAGGTTTTATTTGTTAAAATAGCAGAAATGTTTTGTGTTTCGCAGGGGCCATTTTACTTTTTCATGATATAAGCATTGTTTACTATTTTGTTTGTGCCAGTATATTTATAGTTTTCTTAAAAGATTTTTCGTTTTAACATTTGAAAGTGTGTATATTTAACAGTTTATTACTGAGCTTCTATAATAATTGTAGTGATTTGCTTTTATTAGTGTGTTTGTTGATTTTTTTAAATGTAATTTGATTGTGAGGTTTATGTTGAAAATGTGTGTTTATTAAAAATAACAACTTCTCACAATTGTCATTCAGTGAAAAGATTCAAATGGTGTCTAAAGGTAGGTGTATACCCGAGTTACAACAATTAAACCAGCAAAAAGGGAATGTAACCCGAGAGTTTCATGTTAAAATTTATGAAACGTATAACTGGCTGTGTGGTTGTGTACACACGATTAAATTATATTGTTTTCCTTGCATATTGTATAGTAATTCTAGTACAGTGTGGACTGATTCGGGATATTCAGTTTTAAATAATTTCTATTCCGCGGCAAAGAAGCGTGACCATACAGAAAAACATCTGGAGGCCTGCTTAAAATTAAATACTTTTGGTCAAGTAACCGGAACCTTGAATATGTGAAAATTGAAGCTAACTGGGTGAGCAGTTATAATATTTTAGCTTATTATTTTAATTATTACAATTTCTTCCGCCGCGACGATCGATCGCTGTTTTGTCTGCGTTGCCGTAGAAGATGTACATGAATAGTAGTACATCTAAAACTTGTTCTGTTGGCATGGTTTCCGACTTAGAGATCCGTCGCGTGGCTGCGGCTATGTTAAAAATCTATAAAAGAAAAAGTTTTTGTGACCGAGTACTCCGCCGCATACCCAGTGTTATAATCCTGTGCACGCCGCTGCTGTAGTGGTTACTTAAATAATATCGGAAACACCCATATATTAATTAATAACAAACTAAAAAGACAATCAAATATTTACCAGATACAACTAGCCCATTTAGGTGGGCGGAGCGATCATAAAGCGCCCTATAGTATCATCAAACGGGCGCACCCCGTCCGGAACTAATAAAATCGGAACCTATAATCGCTGATGCTAAGCTTTAAGTACTTAAGTACATAGACAAAGAATAAGGTTACACTGACCCGTTTACTTTGATCCACTTTCTAACAGTAGGACAACGACTGACTCGCCGACACTACATCGCGATTAAGCGACTGGAACTAAGTATACGTTATGACAAAATACTTAATTTTAACGTATTTAACATTTTTTTTAACGTTTACACACTTACACCCCCGCACTAGGATTCCCTGTGTTACGGGTGGCATGGACATACACAAATATGACATTACAAACACTCATAACCCGAGAACAAACATTTATCTATCACATAAATCACTGCCTCGGCCGTAAATCAAACCCGGGACCCCTCGCTCAGCACGCAGGGTCACTACCAACTGGGCTATGGGGTCGTCACATCAAATCGCGTTATAAAGAAGAAGACTACCGTCTTTCGTTGTTTCAATTAATATTACGTTATTTACATAACAGTTAATCTTTATCTGTACATATAATAAAAATGTAACTGATCGTTTCGGGCACATGAAGGATATACATATAAGAAAAACTTTTTTTTTATATATTAGAACCCAAAAAAAAAATAGTTGTTAGAATTTTTGTCTGTCTGTGCGTTTGTGCACGGTGTGATCTCAGAAACAGCTTAACCGATTTCGTTTTGGTTTTCAGTAAAGTATGCAGTATGAACCGCTTAGTATTTTATTTTTTCTAAATTAACTTCTTAAGTTCTAAAGTGATTTTTATCACAAATATATGTATAATAGGCAGGTATGCTTTCACCATAAAACTTTAATACGGGACATGACTTAGTTAGGCGCGGCACTTACTCATATTTTTTTTCCGTCGCGCGCCGATATAGACAAACCTACATAGCACGTGGCGACGAATCCGATCGAATCATCCATTAACTTTATCTGATATCTAATTTCCGACTCCTGAAGCGTGCGATGGCGGATTAAGTTATCTAAACAGCCGATTATTATCTAATCGCAAATGTATATTTTCAATTGATTGGAGGCCATTCAACGTTAAACATTTTACTTTGATATGAACTACGTTAAGGAGCTACCATCGCGTGATTTCCATGGTGACAAAATTTCTTAGACGACATGGCCGTTATGCTGTCTCTTTCGGTTATTATCGTTACGCTATTTTTAAACTTTAAGATTGCATAAACACTTCCAACTCTTTCAATAGCCAGTAACCCCATCAATAATCCAAATGGAACACAATGGTGGTGTAATGTAAAGCGGTACTAAATGGGGTAAGAAACTGCAAAGAAACTTCAACTTATACAAAATTATAACGTAGTTATTATATCTAGCATAAAACTATTACGAGCGTATTAATTACAGGTGAGCACATTTATCAAAAATAATAATAATTAATAAACCCCAACTTTATATTGAACTAACTAATTTAATTATGCATATCTGAGAGACTACATACATTATTTTTGCATATCATACAAATAAAGCACATTAAGCAAATTACATTGTCGTGATGGAATTACGAAACTGTATCACGTTTCATACCGTAATGAATTGCTCGAGGTTTTTTTTTAATCAAAGAAAGTATTAAATTTCTACGTATATACAACGTCGACAACAACCCTCACAAGAATCCAAGACTTAGAGCAGACATTATTTTCCACAGAAACATTCCCTGTCTGAAAACGGACACGAAATCTCGCGTTAGATAAGGTAGACAAGGTTCCTACGAAGTGGATAATGGGGTCGTCTTTGTTGCTAATAAAAAATATATTTAAACAGTTACTTCAATGTTTAATGGAATGTAATACAAAGTTAATAAACATTACTAACCTGAAGCTACGAATGAAATGGTGAAGTAAACTTCACATTGGAATTAAGTGCCATTCTGTTTACCTGCAAAAACAAATTAATTGAACAATTATTTATTTATTTTGCACACATGATAAAATTACAGGAAACAAATACGTATAAAAAATTTGTACAAAAACATCTTATGAATTAAGTAATAATTAATAATAAATTAATTATTATTATTATTGTATAGCAGACTTAGCATACTCAAATGTTATACCCACAATAATGAATGATATTCCATGATGTACAAATAAATTATGTTCCCAATATTTGCCTATTGGTATTATAATATTTTAATAATAATGGTAATTAATTATTTGCCTTATGATGAATTTTAATTAAAAGTTAGAGCCATAACTACTCAATTATGCAAGCTTAAGCATTGACCGTTTAGACGGAACCTTTACAATAAAATGGAGAAAATACCCACCGGTTTATTATTAAATTCCCCGAGTTTGATTAAGTAAGAAAACATCAATCAAACTGACACGCGGTAGTATAGTCTTTTATAGTATCGTTGGAACACATTCTAAAAATACGACCCAACCAGGGCAATTTATTCGCAAAGCCAGATTAACACCGAACATAAAAAGAATTAGGTCGATCCTCAGTGGGTGCCTTGAGGGACGATTTGGACAACCCTGCCGTGACAGAGATTAGGGTGGGTTAGGGTGTGGCGAGCGTACCGCGAAATGTCTTGCCATTTTACCGCGAGGTGACGTCACGGGCCACTCCTGACATTTCGGCCGAAGCAACAAAAGCAGCCCAACCTACCCTCACCTATGATAACCGAAAGCTTAATAGCGAAGCTCTTTGCTTTATATGCCGCACGCTCGAATTTTACCACCACAAAAAACCTTGGCATTTATTTGTTTGCTTTACTGAGAATATTGTTATAACAGCAGCAGATTTGACGTTTTCGCGTTTATTACGACTCGAATGGAAATTATGAAAATGACCTTTTAATATTAAGCATACAATTCGAATATTCATTCTGGACAATAAACAATACTAAAATAACAAAAACGCACTGCCTATATGTCGAGAATAACAAAAGTTATCATAATTATTTAAATAGCACTGTCGTTGATTAACCATACTGAAAGACATCGTAACCACCGTTCAACTTTCAGCATTTCCAATACTTTTCTTCCCTAACTTAAAACAGGTAATCAGTACAAAATGTCACTAGAACATGCACCATTAATAAAATAGAGCTGCGTGCAACTTTTTATACCCAAGTAGACACTTGTGAGGCATTAAACCTCAAACGGCGCGACGGTACCAAAATCTTGATAGACCTTGTAGTGTTTTATTTTTAATGTTATAAATAACCTCGTGGAAAAGTATAAGTGATATTAATGTAGAGATCATGTTGCTGATTTACTAGGAGTTCTATAAATGTAGGTATTGTACGTATATTATATATAATTTCTATTTATTTACTATGAACAAATTAGCAATAATTAGATACAATACGCACATAAATAGCTGATGCTAAAGGAGAATTAAAATGGAGCAACTTATTTTAAAGTGAGTACTGCAAACTATGGCTACCGCAGCTTTTTGTACCAAAAATGAGTTTAGTGTTATCTCCCCCCATCCAATTAACTGACATTGTGTAGTCGAATTTGCAGCACTTTCAACCCTATTCGAGATCCTATTCTGATAACCATTTGCATAGAGGATGCACCTACGACGAAAATATATATTCCCCATACTTAAAAATTTAAGTACACAACTATTTCTAGCAATCGGAGTTAGGCTATCATAGGCCCGAAAGTCGGGACGGGCCGCTAGTTTAAAATAAAGTTGTTAAGCTAAAATATTCTCCATGCTTAAGCAAACCTGCATGAACTAAATCATATAAAATATGTACCAATTTCCGTGCATCAAACGATGTCGGAGTCTTTTAATGCCAAGCATTTATATCGTCCATTTTTAAATTAATGGATTGAAGATAACTTCAAAATGTTAGCTCAGTGATTTTAATGTTGATCTTCGACACGGTGAACTTATTACACACGTGTTATCTTATTTCACATCAGAATGAATTGTTATAATCTGTAAAAAATATACCTGCAATTTATTTTTTTGCTTTTGTCCGGAACTAATATAATATGTGAATCGGGCAAATTAGAACACTAGGAACTCCTGATTTGATTTAATTCGTAATGAGCATCACCTATCCCAGTAAGGTAACTAAAAGTAGGTACAATCCATAATATGTTGTTGAAGTGAATAAACTAAAACGAAAAAATTAAATATTATTAGGACAATGAAAACAAAAGTTTGAAAACTACAAACGCACTTCGCAATTACGAACTTGCGTGACAAGCGATGAAGCGAGTTACCCAACTTCAGATCCAAAACAATGTGAAATCAATATACGTAATTTTTACTCGCTACTATCTTAAAATAGTACACATAAAAAGCTAGATTAATTACCTAGTTACATGAATACATTCGTGACATATTATACTTACGCGCTGGGCACCTAACATTTATTATTTATTTAAAGAATGCGTATAATTTCTCTAAGCCTTAAATTTTCTATAAGCCTATATATGAAAAATTCATAAGGCAACTCGTTTACATAAAACATCGGTTGGCAACTAATGTGGTACAATCAAACTGATGATACATTCCGTCAAGATTGATCTTTCAATGTTTGAATTTTCGGAAATAATTACAAATATAGTTACGTAATCTTTCGTGACCGTAAGGCATTCGATTGAAAGTTTAGTTATGTTTGTACAAAACTACACATAAACAAATGAATAGAAAAAAAATTCCTTGCTCAATTATCTACGCATACATCATTGGAGTTGTTTTTTTGAGACGATGGTTCATAACTATGCTGAGATACGAGTAATCAAACAATGTTTAATTCCTAATATTTTATCAACTGAAGTTTTATCTAATATGTCCATATGGTTAATAAAATGGCACAATAAGTAAAATGACCTATGAAATATAATTCTGCTTATAAATTAGTCGTAAACTTTGTGGTAAATCTAGAGAATTCAAAAAATGTATTTAAAGGACTGCTGTACAGAAGGTATGAATACGTATAGCAGCAGGATAAGCAAACCTATTTATGTAAATTCTTTAAGTTTAGATTTAAGTACGAAGTATGACTAGTTTGTTTTAAACTAATCACATGACGTCGTATACGTTTCCAGAGATTAAGTAAAACATGAAATCTACCTAAATTATTAATTTAAAAGGTAAATAGACAACTCAAACTTTGTAATTACCATGTGTTGTTCAAAAGATGAGCTGAGGGGTTTCTTTCGCCGTTTTTTCTCCTCAACGTTAAAGCACCTTTTCGAAACGGTGGTAGAAGCAATAAATGACCTTCATAAGTGTATTTACAGAATGATTAAATGAATTTGAATTCAAAATATGTATATGGTCAAACGATCTATGCAGCCCATAATACTTTTGTGGCTAATAGCAAACATATGCATCTATCTCAGATGCCTAATACTGCAATGAGTCGTATGTTTTTCATACAAGATATTATACAGATCGATCGGTAAAAAGTATACTTTTAAACACCAAAAGCGAAGTGGAGCAGTGTCTGTAACACGCCCCAGGGCCTTGGTATTATGATCAGCCCTACAGTGGGCCGCTAACAGGTTGTAGCCATGATAAAAAAAATAACCACTTCAAATTAGGGAAATCGAGGTCAGAAATTCGAGTACAGAAAATTCATTTATATACTCAATGGGCTGTTAACAAAATTTCATTTCAATGAATACGTGTATAATATTTCATTATTTAACAGGTTTTTGAAGCATCCAACTTCGTAAATAATTTCAAGGCTATCAACTATCATTCGTCCGATGTGAATAATATAAAAGTATAATTGATCGAAACGTGAGAGTGTTCGCAGCCGATCAGCTACACCAAGACGTGCTGCACACACATTGAATTTTCCCACACTATATGGTATAAGAAACTTAGACTATAGGTTTTGTAGCTATTGACATTAAAAACACTTTTGACCTAACTACCTTACCTTCTACCTTAGGCAGGCCAAATTATCAATATATAGATCAATCTTATTTTTACGGAACATTGTCTTACAACTTACTTGTCACACAAAAAACTTGGAGCAGTTTAAGATGAAACTCAGAATATTAATTACTTATTCTCATGGGATTAAAGGTAAAATCTATTATGAAGTTTCTACTAAGAGTTTTATGTACTTTCTTCTAATTATTACAATAAATAATTATAATTCTAAGTCACTGAAGTCCCAAAACCGACATCTACAAGAATAAAATAGAATTATAACACCAAATTTTAAGCTTCATTATAAAAATGATTCCAGATTGTTTTAGATGCAGGTATGACTTGTTATATATTTTTTTAATTTTTTCTAGTTAAAGGAGGGCTTGCGATTTTAAAAATTTGTAAAAAAAGAATTATATATTTTATCAGTCATTCAAAAGTGTGCACGGCATCCAAAGCAAACCTTAGTTCGCTAATGGAATGGAATGGAATGAAGGAGAATGCGTATTTGAATATGAAACAGGGGATCACAATTGGAGCACGAATTTTAAGCTATTTTTTTTAATATAAGCTAACTGGTGTGGTTTTCAAAGAATGTACCTACCTAATTAAATTTTGTGATTAAAGAATTTTATTTGTTATTGTATTTTTCTGAATCACTAATTTAAGATTTAAAAATGTCAACAAATGTTCAGTGTTTTGTCCCTGATTTAAACACAACATTGCACAAAAAGCTGTTTTCTTCTTTCCTTTTTTATCTGTTGACCCTGACCCTGCTGAAAAATAATCTTTAATATTCTACATTAAAGACATTTCTACGTTGATCCTGATTCAATTCCTTAACAATAACATTTGTTTGAATTTTTTACCTGGTCTTTTTTTATCTCATTTACTTTAGAATTTTCTTCCTGTAACTTTACCGATGGATAGCTAACAATGGATAGATGTATGTTGATGTCTTAAAAATGATCTGCAGTATAAGTGCCATAGTGACTTTTGTAGAAAACCTGTGTGACAGACAAAATAAAAATAAAATACAAAACAATAACTTGTACGGTTTTGGACCAGTAATTTAAAAATGTTTGAGTAATGTTTTTATTTTATTATACCCAAGGATATGCACCAGCTAGAAATAATTTAAAAAATATGATAAAATGCATTGTTTTTTTTTTATGAATTTTTAAAGTTGCAAACCCCCATTAACTAGAAAAATGAAAAAAATTTATAACTCAACAATGATGCACTTTTGCATAAGCACTTTAGGGGTAATTGGATAGCTAATGTTCTGTACTATAACCCCATAATAGGATTGTGACATATTTCCCAGGAACCCTGTATATTTTTTAATTATTTAAAATTCACACAAATATAAAAAAAATATTAAGCATGTAGGGGAGATCTAATGTTTAAAACCTGTCTGAAAAGTCACTCAACATTTCGGCAGTTAGGTAATGAAATAAATATAAAAGTTCACACACATGCTGTAAGCTTGAAAATAAGACAGGTAAAAATAAAAAATATACATTGAGAGTTTCGCTTGGATAATATACAGAATCAGCCCCAATAGAGTTTTATTTTAAGACATGAAATTCCAAAAAAAAATACACAATGAAGTAGTACACATAAATGATACTATATAACATAGAAATGTGAAGTGAGAGTGGGCTATATTATTACTGTACAAATCCAGAATACTCTTCTGACTGCAACAAACTATGAACATCTTTTTCTCCAGAACCACTAGCTTGATTTACATAATTTTTGTACATGTTATCTGGGCAGATTATCTGATACAATTATTATAACTTTTGATGAGGTTCAATTGAGAAATTTAAGGTAAAAAAAATTGCATTGAACTACTTCATAAGTAATAAGGATATCAGGTTGATACACATGAGATGTAAAGATGGGAGTTTTCCATTTCTTCTTCAAAGACTGTTATAATAACAAAAAGACATGCTGAAGTGATGGCATAATTTGACTTTTGAAGAATGTTGGTAAAAACCTACATAAAATAAAAATTATTGATTTGAGACAATACAGTTTTACTCAGTCAATTTTGAGTACTAACTTCTCTGTTCATGTGAAGTCACTGTACCTTAATCATGAGATTTAAGCATTTTTTAATTCATATTGATATCATAGAATGTAAAGCAGATATTATTCCATTATGCTCTTGGTAATAATTCTCCAATCCTGATGAAGGTAAACTTAACCTTATATCTCTAAAGATATACAAATTTTAAATTAATATTGTAGATATTATAAAGACTGTAAAAGGAATTTCAATATAGTATTACTAATTTCTGAAGATGCATTACATCTAAAAAACAAAGATTATGCTAAAGAAAACTTTAAATTAGTGTTATGTGTGTCTAACCTAATTTTTTCGTCACTATTGTGAACTCAACATTTCAGATAGTATAATATACCAATCTAATATGTAAATATTCAGTGATATGTAAATAAATACCCAACCACATTGTTGTTTACTGCAAACATTTTGTAAACAAACCAATACTGGGGTATTACATACGCAAATAATAAAACGTGCAGAAATGTAAGGGTTGATGTATAATGATTTTTGATTCAGTTGCTTTGTTTTATTCAAAATAAGGTTTTTTATCACATGTAATCATTAAGATTACTAAAAACGCTTATACAGAAACCTGATTTAAACCAGAACTACGTCACAGTTAGCCGCACGTAAGCATTATATTGAAGTTTTAAAATATAAGATACTATGAGGAAGTTTTGAGAGGTGAGAAAGTGAGGTTTTTAAATAATGTTTAGTAAGAAATAAACCGCAAACGAAAATAAATCTAAAAATAGAAATATCATCAACTCAAATCATTACTTATTATCATTACAAGTAAGCTTAAAGGGACATCTTCGTAAATAATTTAAATGGTTATAATTTTTCCAAAGTAAAATAAGAAATACGGTACATTTTAAAAGTGAAAGTAGAGGCTAAATAACTTTACAAGGATTACTCATATGAACAACTAAATTATAGTTTAAAGATAGCAAAATACTCACTTTGCAGAATCGAATACAGGATATAACACTAACACCTTTTCATTTTCATGAAAAACAATAAGTTACAGTTAACTAAAATCATAAAAACACTTTCTAAACGACTGAGTACGAACACACAAAAACTTGCCGTACAAATGAATGAAGTATGATAAATTGACATACCAACTCTGTGACGTCTGACAATTTCATAGACTAGACTATACACTTAGTACGGAAGAATAAACTATACATATAGTAAAGCACTGTATATATTAGAATAAAAAGTGAAATATAAAAATAATTCTCAGTCTTGAATATAATATAAGTAATAAGAATATAAATACTTGTATTTAATCCACTTGTCTCAATATTATTCAGATGTTTTTTAGACATTGGATTTAGATTGGATTGTATTGAGACATTGTATGAGCGACGTTATTACCTGTGGTTAGTAAGTAAGTTAGTAGTAGTATGTAAGTAATCTGTAAGTAAGTTATGTTGCGATAAATATTTATGTTTGCACCATAAATATATTAAACTAACGTAAAGTATATTAATTTTATGGTTTGCAATGTACAGTGACAAAATATTTTGACTATTTGTAAATTTTGCAACGATTTATTCTTTACAATAGGTAAAATGAATATATCTATAGAAAAAAAAAGGACTGACTGTTCTGCTTTGCCTAAAGGCTGGCAGAGAGAGGAGATCCTAAGAAAAACTGGACTCTCCGCTGGAAAAATTGATGTTTATTATTACAGGTAAACACTGCATTTTGGATACGTGTAATTGGTAATATAATGTGATTAATTTGGATATGTGTAATTTGTACTTTATTCTTTATAACTTCATTTATTAAAATTACAACATGATAAATTTAAAACGTAATACTTATTACGAGTTCTTTCTTACATTTAACGGGTTGAAATTTAGAATACGATAGCAGGGGGAGAGGAGTGAGATAAGGGGTAGATGGGGCTTTCATTGCTGATTACATTTACAATTATTCCACAGTCAACTCTCGGCGACGCACTATTCGAAAAAATAAAAGCGATCCTAATGGCAAACCATAGCTACGAGCATTCTATTATGTCCACACAAGTAACTTCTGTAACCATATTACAGATGTCGATGGAACCCCGAGGCGTGGGGTACTTTTCTGCGTAAATAATAAAAGCCTAACTTTAACCTAATGTAACTTTCCTTCCGTTTAAGTTACATAGATTATTTTTACTTGGCGAGCTACCATTCTAGGGGTCTGCGGCTTTTCCACCCACTTTCAATTTAGTATTAATATTATTATAAAGTATTAACTTACAATGTACTTACAACTTTCACAATATAACAATGAGCTATAAATTTATTACCTTGTATTATAAACATACTTTATAACTTTAATCAACTCTTCAAATTGATCTTTTTGATAGTTTTCAATATCCAATCACCATATATATCCATGATCTCAGAGACAATTGTGTACTGGCCAAAAATTTGTATGTGTGGTGATGCCCTCAACCATGCTTTTAATAAGGGGTATTAAAAAATTAATAGGACAATTATGCTTGTATTTTCACACCCATTCATAGATTTCTGACTGTATAACTGACCAGAGAACCATAAATTTTGTTGATAAATCACTATAGCCCCCTGTAGTATGTACTCCACTCAAATTCTTTTAAGGAGGCAGTGTTCTTATGTATAATACCCTTTAATTGTTAGGTCATAAGACCATTTGCACTATACCAGGCTGTATTAATGTTCTTCAAATTAATGTGTCTATATTAATATTAAGTTTCTGTCCTTTGCAAACATAATTGCTTGCCCATAGTTGGAGATAACTTCACCAAATTTTCTATGGATTTAGCTCCATCCACAAACTGATTATGTTTGATCCCAGATTCTGCAGTTTGTTCAATTGATTTATATGACAAATACTTCAGAATAACTATCTAATACCATTAATGAAGCCTATGGCCTAAGTTGTTCCTAACGAATGTGAAAAGAATGGCATGTCAACTAAACATACAATAACACCATATGTTTTTTAAATATTTGGTTACCAATTTAGACAATGGAATTCTGTCCTGGATGAGAAAAATTGCAAGCACACAATCTTTTAAAAACAGAGTCACTGCCAACTAACTCCTGAGTTCTGAAAGAAAGTGCTTGGTCGGTATCACATCTGTGGTGGGCATGTGAATGGTCATCTACACAAGTTCACTTTATTAACTGATGCACATTCTCGTGTGTTTATATATATATAATTAGTAATTCCACACCATTTATTACTATAAGTATTTACAGCAATATGTTATTTTATGATCTTTTTATATTTTACACTTATTTATTATTGCTGCCATCGCTGATATCTGCTTGGCCCAAAGGTTGACTGACAGAGAATGCTTTTAGCAATAAGTTCGCCATTTATACCACATTGTATTAGGCATAATAAAGTTTTGATACTTCTAAGAGTTTTGTATGGTTTAGTGGCGTATTTGTTTATATTTAAATTTTCTCGAAAACTGTGCCGCTAAAAGTTGAGGCTGGTATTGTTGCAATCATCAGAGGAATCTCTGTCAACTCCAATCAATTTCACATACGAGCTCCTGTTACCGTATTGCAACTGCAATCCGTAAAATTAAATATTTGGTTGGATGTAGCAAAGTGTGTACAATATTTTTGAATTTTTTATTGCACCATTTAACAGAGTTACTTCCGTTTACTTGTACCTAATGGTGCAAACAAATGGGGGTTATATAGACCTAAAAATTCCAATCTAATATTTAATAAATCTCAAGCACTTATAAAATATTACTTTTATAATAATATTCGCATGATAATCGAAAAACAACGTTCTTCTTACCCTTCTAACCAAAGGTGCTTTAATAAAATCACAAATTTTGCACCCCCTTTGCTACACAGAAACCAGTTAGGTGATAAATATCATAGTTTACATTAGTTGTAAATATATCAATGAAATATTTTGTTATTCACATTCCATATCCATCACTAAACTATGGTTTAAAAGCTGAAACTAACTGCCACACAGCCCCGCAAGTGTTTGCTCTGCGGTATAATGAATTTTCTATAGCCCAACAGGTAAAAAGTTTCGCAGTAAACCTGAGCTAGTTCGTTATCTCGGTGATAGTATGGACCTGTCGTGTTTTGACTATCAACAGGGTCAAATAAACACAATGCTCCTGTGCAAGGCCAAGAAAGCTCGAGCGCAGTTTGATTACAGGTTCCAATATTAGTGTCATAACTTCTCTCACTTGTGTTGTGATCATTAGTGCAGTCCTGTGCTTTGTGTTTACGTTTTGTATTTAATATGCTGAAAAAAGCTTTATAGTAAGTGTGCCTTAATTTTAGTTTTGATGTCACATTTAGTTCTGTTCAAACTATGATTATGTTTTACATAAAGATGCCCTATTAGACTTGCATTGTTTAAAGCATAGTCAGTGTTGTGCTGCAGCATTTTAAGGATAGATAGATCACTAAAAAGATGCACAGCTTTGGTTTGATGTAATTAACTAATTCTATATAAAGCTGTAGTTTATTTTAATCACACAGAAAGCTTTCTTTTCACGCTTTTTTATGGATGGTTGAACTGCTGAAAGCTTTGATATTTGTTAAAAGACAATCATCCATCTACCAGCTACAAAATTTAATTTAATGGTATGCTTTAATTTCTGTAGTTCTTAGAAATATTCCCTGAAGTTGTCATTTTTGTTGATACAAAATATTTAATAAATTTACTTCATTATAATGCTACTTAGGTACTACTGACCATACTGTACAACATACTTGGCTATACCAATTTTTTTTGCATTGAACCACAAGTAACCCTCCAAATTACCGGTTAATTAAACTGGGGGATATATATTTGAATTATTTTCAATGAGGTTTAAGATTATGACTATTATACATTTTTATTTATTAAAAATCAGTCAACCAATATCATCGTCATTGCAACCATTCCTGTAATTGAAATAAAGTCACTAAAATGCTTCTCATTATTTTGGTTAGCACAAGCAATATTTTTCATTGCTACCACTTATATTAATACTTGTATCATTATTATTATAATATAGCATGAATCAAAGCATGAAATTTGTGTTTTTTTTTGGTATTTAGAGGTAAGTAATTGTACAACCTACTTAGTTATATATGTATGTAGTATATTCGAGTCAAACTAAGTACCAGCATATTAATTTATGTTAATTAAAAAATTAACATGTTAAATAAATACTTATTTTTTGCACACAAATACACATTAAGTAATAATAGTGATCTGATAGCACACCTATAGCAATCTCAAAAATATGTTACTTAATTTAACTCTTCAATTCTTTGATACCTACAGAGGAATTCGGTCGGATGCGTCACTGGTTCCGCCAATACGTCAAACAGCATCAATTTTTAAGCAGCCTGTCACCGTATACAAAACACAGGAAAGCAAAGTTAAAACTGACTTAAAAACAGGTACTCAGGAAAAACCAAAGCAGTTGTTTTGGGAGAAACGTCTCGAGGTAGATTTATTATGTATTGAGTGAAATTTATAAGGAGACCCCTATTTATCTATACTTACACCTTATATTTTTCTTTGAAATAAGCTTAAAAATTATCTAGCGGTGGATGATTTGTGATACAACTTCAACATCTGTTCTGCCGTGAGACATAAGATATTTTGTGTAATAATTACTCAGTATTTATATCTTGCTTAAATATATACATACTTGGAATGTTTTGCTTTAATTTTTATTGTACCATTGTTACAGGGATTGACAGCATGTGACGCCAATGGTGTAATAGGTACAACTTCTTTACCAAAATACATCAAACCATTAGGACCATTTAAATCAGATGCAACAACCATTCAGTCTCTGGCCACAGCCCTTCATGTCTCATCACAACCTATTACGGGTTAGTTAATGGTTTTAAAAGTTTTTTTTATATGTCTTGATCTAGATAATTTACAATCTACGGATTGAAAGCAGTTGGTTTGAGGTATCGGGGCCTGCTCACCTTTCCAATTCCGTTAAGAACTGAAGATTAGCAGTTTTTTTAGAAGAATTTAAAGGGCTTTGCAATGAGAAGGCCATTTTGCGATCAAAAATAGATTCCTGATACTCTTCGTTTACCCTAGGAGACTGCCAAACTGAATAAACCCTACCCTGGGTATTTTTGAAAGATTTTCCCACTGTACAAAACGAAATAATATGTACTAAACTCAGAAATCACAGCTTCTCTTCAAGTCTAAACTTCTATTCATATGTTCTATTCATCCTAATTCAGACGCTATTTTTCCAATCAAGGTCGCTGCTAGTGACATAGTTTAGGACTTCTTAAATTCTCGACACACTTGCCCACTTAACAAAATAATTAAAACAAAATAACAAGATCTAATCTTTCAGGTCAAGCAATATCGAAACAAATAATTCTGGAGAATCCTGGTGTGTTTTTGAACCCCGAGCAACCACTAATAGCCGCAGTGACTATAACAAAGGAGGATGTGAGGCGACAAGAAGAGCGAGTAAACCGCGCGCGGGTTCGCCTGCAGAAAGCTTTGGCAGCCGCATAGGGCTGCGCCGGCGACGGGGACTCCTCCGAGCAGTGCCCCGTCGCCGAACTGCCCGAGGAAGGCCCCGTCGACCTCATCCTACCAGGACCTTCCGACACCACTGTGTCGTCGCCTACGCCGCAATTTGAAACCGACAGCGTTGAGTCAATTTCCAGACTATAGACCTCAATACATAAAGTTTGATTAGACCGGCATATTTAAGAGACTCGACATTCTATAATCTTGAAGTATTTTATCCGTATAAAATGGAGATTTTTCTACCATATTTTAATAGGTACTCATATTAATATATGTTTAAGTAATTCAGAAGAAAGTCTACAAATTATTATAATGGTAAAAAGTACATCAAAATTGATTGCTTAACTTAAGAGATCAAAGTGTAGAAACAGACAAAATCAGGATATCGTTTTATAACTTGGTATGCCAATGAATGCTGTGTCTATACTAGGTTTTTTTGTGTCAATAGTTGACGAACGAGCAGACGAGCCACCTGGTGGTAAGTGGTCACCGTCGACCATGGACGAGTCACTAATGCGTTGTTGGCGACAAAGAAGAAAGAATCAATGGCTCACAAGTCCCCAGACGGAACGCGAGTCGTTTGGCGGCTGACGCGGGCAGGAGGTTTCACGAAAACAATAATTATTAATAATATTGATAATTATAATCCTCACACGACGAAACCTTAACATCAAGCAAGGCTGGCTTTTGTCGCCTCTTACGACCCCCTGTTCTGTCAGCATGGGATTGGAGACAGTATTCTAGGGCGCTCCAATACGGCTCAAAAAGAAAGGTAAATGTTGTTGTGTAAATTTTCACGTAAAAAACTTAAACTTAATCCGTCTTTTTATAGTAAATGATTATAATCTTAATGTAATAGGTATCTTGTATTCGTGAGACATAGTTACATGGAACAATAAAATGTCCCGAGCCCTAGTAACATCCTGTCCTCTAATTGATACATTGGCGCATCACATAACAACACGTAATAATAGACTTGTAATTTCCTTCAGACCCATGTATAAGGTTTTGTAAACAGGATATGTATTTTTAATAAAATCGTAAGTAACCATCAAGGTATTGTTTTATTTTTTTTTATATTTATAACAAGACATAATTATATGTTTAGATATATGAGAAACATTTTTGGAGGTTAAGTATTATATATGTCACTAAATATCAAATATCATTAAGCATCAAAGTCACTTCCAGTTAGTACATATAGGCACTTTTTCAATATTTAGGGTTAGAGCACACCTCAACTCGAAAAAGGATCGTCACCCTATCAACTCGAGTAGTCCAGTATTATTTGTATGAAACCCTACTGGAACGCACACTAATCGGAGTGTCCTCGCCTCGGGACAACTCACGAACCATGGTGCGCGGCTGGTGCCGTAGAATCCTGTGTTGTTTTATTAATCGTGTGTATTTTGAGAATCTGTTAAGCTTGATCTTCTTTCTACTATTATTCATTTTGCATCTCTGATGTTGTCCACTTTTTTGTAATAGGTTTCCTCTTGTTTGAAGTCATAAAGGTTCCAGTCTTCAGCCAAATTATACACTTTGCCAGGTTTAGCATAATCTTCTTGATATGTTTCCGGGTTCAATATGGGTGTTTTTTTTTCTGAGGTCTTTTTCAATCCTGTTAAACACACTATCAGATGGCATAACGCTGGGCTTCGCAAGGGAAATGTGAAAACGATTTTAGCTACATTTGCAAGAGGCGCAAAACTAACTTTGAAAAAACTCATATAATGAAACTATTAATTCAATTCCTACAAGTACGTCAAGCTCTACTGAGATTTATATAATTTGTACCGTTTTACTGTGTGATTTATGTCATAAAATATATAATCTTTTTTTAATAAATCTTCATAGGATTAAAGTACTCTAAAACTATTTGTGCTTTTTTTATAATTTAAAATAAGTTTTGATATGAAATCAAATAATATATATTTTTTTAATATCACGTTTTCAAAACTTGGGATCCTAATATATTTTTAATGAAGTTACACAGATTTCAAAGGTAATGAATGCGTCATTGAAAATAAGTATTTATACTTATAGGTATGTATTTTATTTATCATATTATGTTTAATTTTAGTCGTAAAAGTAGAAATTAAACAACAGTAGGTATAAGAATCAATGACTTTAATTATTTTTTCGAGTTCTTTAAAAGCATTAGCTGTGCAATGTAATTCTAAGACGGAACTTATATTAACACAGAATCACAACCATAAATCTTTGGCTTAAAAAAATATATACATCTACACTATTATAATCATTTGTACTGATAAAGGGTGAGAATAGATACACATTAGATAAGAAACATTAATCACAACTGAAAAACAGTATCAACGAATAGCAGGAAGCTAAAATCTCATAAATCGTTGAAACTTGAAATCCGAAACAATTTAAATAATTGAAATGGACGGCTCCTTTATCAACAACAAATGTATGCACAAACGGAATTTTTGACATAGAACATTAGGTCTCCTATAACTATGGAAAAAGTCAAAGTGCACTTTTTAAAATTATGATTTATAATTTCCATGCAATAAAAACAAAAAATAAAAAAATCTTTTTCGGTGCATAACTATGTCCAAGCCCCTAATTATCACTAATTCAACAGCTGTTCTCGGTCTTTTACAATTCACCAGTTCGTTAAACGTGCGTAAGAGCTGTGCTCTTCTTAAGATTTAATTGGTTCTTCAAGCCACTGCCACTATAGTTTAATCACTCGTTTTAGGATTATATTAAGGTTTATAGATTTTAGGCACTAATCCAATATCGAAATTAGCACTTTCCATAGCACACTAAGTATTTATAATCTTTGAACACGAGAACCTTACGAGAACACTTGCAAAAAAATAACTTAATAAATACTTATTCTATAAATGCATAAGCCAACGGACTCTTATGATCCCATTTAACTCTAAGGCCACATTAAAAATCCCTTAATAATTAATTTCACTTGCCTACAGTCAACACTTAAAACTATGTATCTAGACAAATAAAAAATACTGATCAGGATATTATTTTTTCATTAAAATTTGAAGTACTTAAGTCAAATGATAACTAATTGGTTAATTAATGCAAAATATGTAATTGACTTAGGTTTCTTGTGTTATTAAGATTAAAAAGCTTTCGAGCAATTATTAATAATATTTAAAGCAAAAAACATGCAAGTTTTCAATCTAATTACTGAACTAAAATAAAAACCTATATTGCCTTCCTACATTGCCCATTTCTAAAAAAAATTCTTCCTATAAACAAACAATGGTGTAAACTACAAAATATTTATATTACAATAAAACAAAATTACAGTTACTTGGCGATTATCTTGGGTATTATTTTGTTTATTTATGATATTGGGAAAGTACTTCTTATCTTTTACAAATTAATATTCTTTTTTCATTAATTTTAATGCAATGTAATTAATTGGGTTTTCAAGCTGCTAAATTCGGTTTGACGAGCAATTGCTAACAAAACAATATTATTTACAGAATGGTTAACTTTTTATACTGTCAACAACATACCTAAGATAAATTCTATTTCAGAATCTGTAAACCCACTTACAATATTGAAAATATTCATGTATGTACAATCCTTTTTTTGTGATATTTGCTACTTGTAGTTTTCTCTCCTTAAAAAACATGTACTAAAGAAAAATGCAAATCTAAAACCCTCCGACTCATATTTAATCATAAAAGGCCACAAGGTTATCCGAATTCGTATTAATTATGTAAATAAATCCATATCTATGGATGATAATACCAAAATTATATGGTGATTTTTTTTCACATAAGTAAATGCTTGACAACAATTCCACCTGATGGTAAGTGGTGATGAAATCAAAGATGTTCATCGCACCAACTTATAAAAGCTTATTCCCTCTCCTTTAGAAGACTCCCACATCAAAAGTAGGCGAGTTATTGCAGTCCAGTGCGCATAACGAATGACGATGCAAACTGCGTCACTTGTACAGGCGGGACGTTAACTACGTAAGGATGGATACCGTCGTAGGTGGAATTATTCGATAGCGGGGGGAGGGGGCGGGCGAATTATTTCGTATAATTCTTGGGCACATTCTCCAAAATGTACCCTATAGGTGACCGAGAGGCAGGTAATCCTGCTTCTATGCTCAAGGCTTTACAGATTGGTTTCAAACAAATCTAGGTCACCAATGTACCTCTGCACGCCTCTCCATCGAGCAAAGCTGATAGATGAAATTTGACAGCACCAGTCCAAATGTGACAACAGTACTCTACACATAACCGTACTTAAGCTTTATATAGAATTAAAAGCTGATTCGGTGTAGAGTATCCCCGCATCATCGCAAAGACCCAAGTTTCTTTTCAGAAGCTTTAGCCTTGAACTCGATTAATCTACCAAAGTTGGGATCGAAGACCCTTCAACTCCCGTCAATTGAAGATGATCAGTGCATTCCAATAATACATTCAAAAAAGTAGGGGCCTATGTGAATGGGCAGGTTTATGTTATTGTGGCGTTCAATCTCACAAGATTGGCAGCGCCCCATTTGGATATACTTTCCACCATGGCCTCTCTTTCACACTGTATTTCATACCTATTGGCCAGAGCATTTGGAAGGTATCTCTACACTACTGTACTATCATCTGCATACTCATAGATACAAGGTTGGAGCAGAACACACACAAAAATTTATAGTGTGATTGGGGCTAAATATTATTTATGTGACTATTTCAATATGCTTTTTACTTTAAAATAATTGCTTATTGAAAATTCACCAATACAATCATATTGATTCATTAACATCTAGAAAGTAGTTTAAAACTATTTACATAATATCCAAAGCATTATGTGAATATTGATATGAAACTTCATTAATACTATTTTAATTTGAATATTGATGAAACGATAAAGCGACAGTTAAAAAAAGTCAATGAGGTAGAATACATTATACAGTGTTGCATATTAACTCAGTTTCCTCTTTGTTCAATGCTTTGTAGATGGTATCCTCCCCAATCATATCTATTAAGCATTGTAAATATGTGTGCTTATGTGCCTGTATATTGCAGAGTCAAACTGAGAGAGAAGGCATTGTATAGTGATGACAGTATCTATACTGCACTGTTACATAATATTGAATTGTTATTTATTACATGTAACATGTAGACTAAAATGTAAAATTATTATTTAACTATATTAATAAATAAATCCTACAATTATCCTACTCATGATACTCTGCGTTCATTTCATTCTTCCGAAATAAGATTTCTGAAAGTCACATGTACCATAAGTGAACTGTACACTATTCACAATAAACTTATTGTTAGGCAGTCCAAACTTATAAAAAATAATTGTTAGTACTACCACTACCGTTAATACAAAAGAAATGATATGTTAAATGGAGAATGTTAAAAATAATTTGTAAATACCACGACTAGATTAAACCATAACATATGGGAATGATATATCAATTTGATATGTATTGATCACATTAGCCATGAAATTTGATCAAGTCCATGGATAAAAGTTTGAAAATAAAATTGTTCCAATAACAAAGTATCCAATAAAGTAGCATTGTATCAGGCGTGATGTAACATCAGGCATCCTTCTGGAAATTATAAATGTTTTCCACCTGCTATACATGTTATCAATTCCTTCTAAATTAGCTATTGACAAGTGATGAGATGGTATTCTCTTACCAATGCCAATGCGGCGAAAGTGTTCATTGATTGTATTCTGATCTGATGTTGGTGTTGGACCAACATTCATTTTGCTTGAACATATCCAATACAAAACTGGGCTAGCAGAAGCAAGTAACCTAGTTGACACTTGTATATGTACAAATACAATACAAAATATTGTCAAAAACATTACATGTACAACATATACAAATAATGTTGGATCATTGGCCCCAAAACCCTTGGAATATTGTTTAGGCCTATTAGGTAACTTATGAATGTACCCAAAATTCAATATATTGTCTTTTAATCCAAGCCTGAGGCATAATCTAAAATTATGTGTTATATAACACAAACAATTATATGCTATTATGAATAATATAGGGAATGCAAGCATAAAGTTTGGAATTTGTTTAACCTTGTAATAATTGAGGAAGCCAACATTCCAGTAATGACTTTGTACATAGGAATATGAAAGTGGTAATGAACTATTACACCATGGACTTTCTGCAGTCCCTGGTAAAACATATTCAGTGTTGGATAAAAATTCTGGTAAGTTATGCTGAGCAGGTAAACAAAACTTGAAATAATTGTAGATTTGAACTAACAAAAATGGAATAAGAGCTACTATCACAGTTAAGCATAAAGCTACACTCATAATGCACAATGGCAATACTAGAACAGGGAGTATTAACTTATGCTTCAAGGTCTTATATTTATACACAATTTCTGGTAAAGTTCTCTCCATAACATTTTTGAAACTAGTATACAATATAAAACCTATATTAATCAGCCCATTTGACCTTGTTATAATTGAAAAGCTTGCTGATAGACCACTGAAAATATCAATACTGGCAAATCTCAATGTTTCATTTTCTGTGCATTTAAACATTGTATAGAAGGAAGTGAAAGCAAACAATGTTTCTGAGTACGGCGCAGAAAAAAAAATGCTTGCTGGATTAACACAATATAGTATTACAGATTTATATGCCTTGCATTCACTGCGAAGGACTCTCAAACTTAACTTATGTAGTACATCAGCAGATTTGATAAACAACACTAGATTTACAGTTGTCGCAGATATCAGTAGAGCACTATGAAAATTTACATATGATCCTACAATACTACTTAACAAGTACGCAAAGTATCTTACTATCAATGGGAATAATGGTAAAAAGGCTAAACAGTTTTCGTAAGTGTATCCATACTGAGCAATATGTAAGAAATATTGAGAATCCCATCTCTTCATACCTCCCAATACTTTATCGATGAAAATATCTGCTTTTGTCCTGCTAAGTGATGGATCTTCAGGGCTCATGAATACATTAGCATCATGGTCTGGTATAATGAAGTTGGACACTGCTTGCAAAAAGATTAAAGCAACTCGTGTACTAAATGCAAACCATAAAAGCTTTTGCCTCGGTGAGTACATTTTGTTTACACTGCAACAAATATAGAAATACAGTTAATTTAAAGTAATATATCAAAAGAGAAATACGGCAACGGTTAAATATGTACCTTAGTGGTATTGAATACTCGATGTTACAGAATCATCCTGAGAATTGAACTAACCATATAATTGTGCTTTGGTATTTATTAAGTACACAATTAAAATTGTTGAATTGCAGGAAGTCAAAATGCTATTGTAAACAGAAAGATTCTTGGTTGAAAATTAAATTTTAAAATGTTTAATTATGGTATGTTACCTTAACGTATTTTAATACATAATAATGATACTGACAACCATCTGACAACTGACAAATTTGACAAGACTAATGTTTTTTTGTATTTTAATGGCCTTGGATAACGATTTTATAAAGACTCAAACACAATGTCATAGGCCCATTTTGAAGTTTATCATCTAAAGTTGTATTAACAAATCGATACTCAAAACAAACAGATTTTTACAATAATTGGACTGAATATTAACGCTTTTTAATCGTTTCGATAATTAAATTATAAAACCTAAATACCATACCATTTAGAATTAAACCATAAAGTTAATATAATACGTTATATTATGTTTATAGCTTAAAAGAGGAATATGACTGTATTGCGTTATTGTTTCCTTTGCTTTTCATTAGGCGATAAATCAGCCAATTTTATGCTTATATCCATAAATTTTTTTTATTAATTCTTTCAAGAGGATTCAAACTCATCGGCTGAGCTACTTCACTCGTATATATAATTTGTTTTCAATTTTGTTATATATGTTTAGGTATTTGGTAAAATCTTCTTTTATTATTGTTTGGTTTTTCTACCACACTCATTCAATTCTCCTTAGTGTTTTTGTAACAAATTTATTTAATAAGACTATTGCATTTATTATTTTCACTTTCTTTTTATACATTCTTCAATTTTGTTAGATTTGTATACATTAAGTATATATCGGTAGTACAGTTTCGATTATACGCATTTATCAATTATAGTTGGTTCATAAATGGTTTTAAGCCGTCACATCTCCACGAGTAAAGGCCTCCTGATGTAACGCCGTTTTCTATATGCTTCTAATTTGTTCGATTTTGCACAAAAAATGTGAAGAGATTTTGACAAAAACACAATGTTTAATACGGTTTATAAATAACGCCACTAACAACAAGTACCGTAGGATTTTTCACATATTGCAACTTATTTCATAGTCTGCAAGTAACCCACTATTTGTTTAAAGTAAATAATCATTGACTTAAAGCAATCATAAAAAGGTTAATTTATGTTCATGAATAATAACTGTCAAATCGGACCTATTAAATTGTGAATACTATAGGTCTGTATATTGTGAATATTACATACACACAACTGCTTACAACAACAGTTACCTTAATAAATATAGTCTCATTAATAAATACTGAAACCCTATAAAGCTACGCTTACCATAAAATTTATTTAGATTTTTACCCTAACTACATTTCAAAATAACATTGATTATGAATATTAACTCGCTTTTTTCGTACAGGTATTGAAACGATAACTTATTTAGAAATCGATTTTTCTGATTTGCTGCAGTTAACACATTTTATTTTTATAACCACTTGCGGTGAACTAGGACGAAATAAAACAAGTATTCTTATTTATTTAATAGTTTCATTATGTCACATAATGATATAGTTACAGATTTATATGACCTTCACAAATCTAGATTTCTAGAAAAACATCACAGATACACGAGTGTTTTCCGACATTAGGAGAAGCACGCGTGTATTTATTAGTGTCATAAAACGAGTCCACAAACAAATTCATATTTTTTTATTGTTTTCACCAGTGCAATATACCAAGAATATGGAATTCAGCTAATAAGATTAATTGCTAATATACAGTAATTTTCCACGTAAACTCTTGATATTAACAATTGATAGAAATCCGCATGTATGTATGAACTGAGAAAACGAACATCATAAATTTATTATTAAACAAATATGTGCATTAATTTATATAACATTGTGTCATAATAGTGCACTTGGTAAATTTGGCAGTGGATACGTCTTCCGTTTAATAATCGTTTCATATACATACAGATTTTATACAGTAATATGCAGAGACAATTACTGCAATTAAAGATTTGCAAAGATATTGCTACGTTTTATTAAAATTATAATTAATTCGAATATGTAACCGATCCGAATACCACCCACTGCATTATACATACAATATTGGTTTTTAGAATGAGCAAATAGATTTTTACTAGTGTTATAGAACTCAGATTTTAGAATCTATTATCTAAATTCTATTGATAGACGTTACCTCTATGACACCAATTTCCTAAATATACATTTAATTTTATTACTCGAATACATGTGAGAGAAGATTTAAAATGTAACTATCAGCTATGTTTTTAATAAATGCGAATAAAGATTTGGACCAGTGTTGCGAGACAATTGTTACTATGAAATTTAACACTATTAACATTTAATATGCATTTTGGGTCGCTTTGCTTGTTCAATGCCTAAAACTATTATAGGCGTCATTTTGTGTAAGTACGCAATAAGAATATATAAAAAATGCTCATTATCTATTCCGTTAAATAAAATAACCCTCTGGCTGATAATTTTGGCGATATATGATAATAGAACATATGTTGATACACGAATATGGGTAACATAAATGATAGATGTTCCAATATTTGTATGTACTAATAATGTACATACTTGTCAAATATTTATCATCAGCATTCTGCTACGAGCCTTAGATGTAATCAAGTTATCCTTCAACATTTAAATAAGCATTCCAGCAAGCTGGTAAAATTACAATGGGGCTGATGTAATTTCACATTGGTTAGTTTTAGATCATTCATTCAATAGTCACTTACAAAAAGACTAAACTTTGTATGCGCACGAGCCACTCACAAAATATAATTGAATGTGCAAATAGATTATCATATTCATTCTATGATAATACACCAAAAAAATTACTATTAATTTGTTTATAAGCGGGAAATGGACATTTTTATCGACTGGCCGATGATTTATTTGTAGTATCGAAAGAGTTATAAAGTTCACTAAATCTTTAGGAAACCATAAACACACGTAAAAAAATGAAATCATGAATACACAGATATTTTAATGACTTATTACATTTACGATAAACTGAATCTGTACACAAGCAATATTAATTGTATAAACGACAATTTATATTATTACGGAATCGCCTCCACACTCGAGCAGTTTATTTCAAGCAAAACTATTTACATAAACCTAACAATTGTTTACGTAGCCTTAAGATAACACTAAAATAAGTTTATCCCCACGATATAAAACAGAAGAAATAGTCAATCAATAGATATATGTATATTTTTCTTTACAATAAGTAGTGTATGCTAATAAAACAAACTCCACCCTCGGCCAAAAATTATGGATAAGCTATTTCATAAAAGAAATATTTTTATACCTAAAAACGAGAAGGAATGGATTTAAATTATAGAATTTAAGAAACCACCTACTACAAACTAGATATTTTGATAGTTGCATTTTAGACATGCACGGACTATGATGTAATGACCAATTTTTTAATCGCGTCAAATCTCACTTACATCAAAATTTCTCGAGCATATATTGAACAAATTCTTTGATTTATTTTTGTATGAATACAGAAAATATTTTAGGAGACAACAAGTGTTGTGGCAACAGCAATCCCAAAAACAAGACAACGACTTTTGAAGTACACTAAATGTAATGTAAAATTAATATGATGAACAGCACTATAAACAATAGTTTAACATTTTCAGAGTTAACTTGCGAAAAATCACATATTATTAGCACTCAATTTTGTAAAAATAAAAATTCCTTAATAAACATGTTTCAATTGAAAAATAAATTAAATTTTCTCTCTAGTAAGCACGCATCACAAACGCACGAACTAGGAGAATTTTATATTATGATGTAAGTGAGTGGGGGACGTGATACTTGATGTAGTTTGTGTTACGCGCCTCAGTGTTAGCTCATGGACAGCTGCCCGAGAGCCAGTAGCCTCTCCACAGCCGCGTTCACATCACCAAAAGTTGCTATCAGTGCTGAAAACGAAATCGTCAAAAATACGATAATACCGTCGTAGAACTCACGTAGCAATCCAGTAAAAATAAAATTAAAAAGTCGCAAACTCGCATTTTTTTCTAATTGAACTACTACTTTTTAAATCAAACTTTAAAGTCGTAAAACTAATTTATAAATCTCCGAATTCTTGCTAATTCCGATTTTTTTATTTCCTTTTCAAATTTACATATTTGGAATATGCCAGTTGTGAAGTTAACCCTTCTAATTGACATAAAAAATATAAATAAGTACACAAGAAACGGATTTTAAGTTTTTTGTCATTAAATTTCCATTATACGAATTTTTCTTAATTCAAAGAAAATTGTACCTTGCAGGTTTGCTTCGCGGTTAAGAAACCCCATGGCAGCGAGTTGCTCGAGTTGCTGCGAATAGCGTTGTTCCGGCGGCTGCTGCGAGTTGCTCTGGTTGTTCGACATTGACGACATCATGCGTTGCATAAACTGAAAATACAATACACCATTTTTAAAATATAAAAAGCCATATTTAAAATATAACAAAATACTGTTCTTAAGTTGACACTAAACTTATCGATTATTAGACTTAATTACCAATCACCATTAGTGAGAACACTGGGATCTTTGGGGTTGACATCTCGAGCGATATGCAGTACTGGGGTCATTTGGACAAAACAGCTGAACTAGCTTCGAACAAGCTCAGTATAATGAACAGGGCGTAGCAGTACTTCAGATGAAAGCAACACTTCTTACTATATAAAGCCCAACTAAGTTCATAAATGGAGCACTGATCTCACCTCTGGGTCGGTGTACGCAAATATCATCTAAACTCAATTGACTCCATGCAGCAGAGCTCTGTTAGAGTTGTCGACGATCCCAGGCTCACAGACAGGTTAGAACACTTAAGTCTATGGAGAGACATAGGCTCCATCTTAAACTCTACCGTGTATACAATGGTGAGTGTTCTGAGGAACTTTTTAACGTGGCGCCACCATCCAACATTCTCCACTGCACAACTCGCCAAAAGACCCCTGAAGACACTAACTTGATGCTGAAACGACCTCTCCTGCTTTGGAGGTTCAAGGAAGGCAGAAATAACTAAATTTCTAGAATTCTACTGGGGTGACTATTGGAAAAAAGAGAGAAAGAAAAAAGGAGGAAAGTGATCGCCAATGTTTATGGTTTTTCTAGTAAAGTATGATCTGATAATACCCTCGATTAATGCTCAGCGTGCATATGAATCCGAGGTGGGACAGTGTTTGTCGCGATCTATACAATCTATACCTGTGTGAAGAGCTCGGTGTTCTGCTGCTGTCGATTTTGAGGCTGGGTAGCGGGGGGCGGCCTTTCAGCTGGCTGGGCGGCTGCGCCTAGACCCAGCGAGCCCACCAGATTGGGCGCTGCCGTACGCAGCTGCTCCATGCCCTGCTGAATTTGGAGCAAAGCGTTCAGCGCCTGCAAACACAAACATAATTATAGTGAAACAAATATACACACGCATTTCAGTTTATGTTTAGATTTGTATGTTTGTTTCTAAGCACAATTTTGTAGTAAGTTTATTGTGTCTAATGACTTACAAATGAACAAAGCAGAAGTCTATTTCAATTAACAATTAAACTAAGCTTCTACTTAAACATGGTCTTACATATAAATGAATCATTTAATTTAACAAAATCGCGATTCAAGGTAAGTAAGTTAATACTACTCTAATTAACTCTAATTAAATAGTAAAAAATAAAACAGCAGTTTATATACTTGCCTGTGGGTTGGACATCATTTGTTGCATTTCTGGGTTCTGTAATTGAGCTAACATCTGCGGCATCATGGTGCGAATTTGTTCTTGCAACTGGGGATTGTTAGCAAACATTGGATTCTGGAATAAAAATGAACGAATATTGAATAAACTTATTTAATAATCAGAGTAACAATGACATTGAAGCGATCCACAAGCAACTTGGTAAATAATATAATGACAGAAAGCAGAAAAGTCGCCAATATAATGCCAACTCAGGGAAATCAACTTTGTATAATTTCTTATATGGTACTATCTCAAAAGAAAGGCAAAAGGTTATGTACATGTGTTAACATATGATAAGGTAGCCATGCATTCAGTTGATGCAGAGGAATTTTGATTTTCAAGTGTTAATGTCATGATTGTCTATGGTTTGCAAAACTTTTGATCTGTTGGTATTTTTATTTCATTGAAATTTAAGTTTTTATAATAGAAGTGGTAGTCAACAACCAAGGGGGCCAAAGCTTGCAATTTGCTTGCAAGAAAGACAATTCTTTTGATATTGTCAGGAATCAACAGTGGCCATTTACCGTCACGTTACCCTATATACGATTTTAGCACGACTATAAAAAAGAAAAATCATGTGATAACAACCTGATTAATAAGCTGGGCGGCCATATCAGGATCAGCGGAAAGCGCCTGCAGCATACTGTTGGTGTAGGGCGCGGAGAGCATCGACTGCACCAGGCGGGGATTCTCGGACATCTGTTGCAGTAGCGACTGCATACCCGGCGTGTTCATAAGTCCCGGCCCGGCACCGGAGCCGGTCCCTGCGCCAGAGCCGGGTGCCGTGCCAGACCCGCCGCCACCGCGCTGCCACGGGTTAGGCAATGGTTGCCGATTCTCTGCACCTTGTTGGGGGTTTGTACCATCTGGAATGGTTAACATGTGATCAAAAGCCAATAAGCTACAGTTTAACTTTCGTGGGAAGCGACGCTGGGAGTAGTTACATTTATAATTAAGTTAATTGAATAACAAATAATGGCAAAACTGGAGTTATTCTATGAACCAGAATATCTACAATTATAAATGTTGTCAAGCAATTGACCCAAGGTGCCGATCGAGGAATAGAGAAAAACTTATTTGGATAAACAAAATAAGACTAAATAAAATTGTTTGCAGGACTGTGTGTTCTGGTGTTCTAATTGCGTTAGTACAATATAATGACTTAAAAGGGGAGATAAGAGTGTGAAAGTATCAAATTTGTTTTTAATTTACGTAAAATAACTAGTATAATTATTATTCAATTTATGTTACCAGAATTATCAACTAATCCAGAGAATGGATTTCCTGCCATGCTGCTCGCCACATTCAGCATTGGCTCTTGAATATCCCGGTACATACGTTGCAGAGCATTATATCCACCTGAAATAAGAACTTGACTTACATATCCTAAATATATTTACATCTAACAAATAAAATATAAGTTACTTCATAGCTAGGTTATTAATTTACTCTATGTACTACAAGAAAGAGAGACAAAGTTCTATATTCGAGTGATATTAATGGCCTATATAGGGATGACGTCAGTATTTTTGCAAATCTTAAGCGATTTTCTCGTAAACATTTACCTGGTATACTTTCAAGGTTGGAGAGGGCTCGGTCGTGGGAGCGCATCAATTCCTGCAACATGGCAGGGTTCCGTGCCAACTCCATCGTCTGGCGCAGCAACTCGGGATTGTTGAGCATGTGACTAATTTCTGGATTTCTCTGAAACATATTACCTAATATTCATATACAATGTCAATAATGATTTCATGTAATCTACAATTACCATATAACATTTAAACTAAGTATTGTTTGTGATGTAGTACATAAAATTTTGGTATAATATTGGACAGTATAACTTGTGTACTTAGTATGGTAAGTAAAAATTCATAGGTATGTCGTATTAATATTTATCAACTGTCATTTATTGACATTTCAATTGCAACCAGCAAATCTTCCGGAAGAGAGGGATGAAACAATTGTGTTTTACCAACGAATTAAAAAATAATGTCATGTCAAAAAATAAATTCATAAGGTTAAAAAATAAGAAAACATATATTCGCATACGTTACAAGCATACACACAAATTAAGTAAATACGTTAAGTACGTATATACAAACATACAAAGATAAGTTTAATTTTTTTTAGTATGTTACCATTTTTAAAGTATCTTTCGTAAATGACACAAAATTGGATTAATTAAGTTAAATTTAAAGGACAATATAAACACACCGGCAGAATTAGCGGAACGGAAAGGGATATTGTCAAAAGGGATATTGTCAAATAGTTAATTTTATTTATTTTTAAACAAATAATAATGAAACACGAAACATGAATTAAATTGACATGTTTTCACATTAATTTGCAACACCATACATAAAGTTTAATGGAAAAAAAAACAAATTAATCGATATCGTAATAACAGAGAAACATTTAAAAATTTAAAATTTTCTGACGGTTCACTATTAATTAAATGCATGTTTAATAACGAGTGTTTCCCCCCCGTGCTCTGACCAAGGTATCCATCCATCTGGGCATGCTGCGGATGATGCTGTCGACGATTTCTTGCGGCAACCTCTGCCATTCTTCAAGTAATGCGTTTCGCAACTCGCGCAGATTGTTGGGAGGTGGCATTCTTGATTTGACACTCCTCTTTAACAAGTCCCAAACATGTTCGATTGGATTCATATCCGGAGACCGTGCTGGCCACTCCATCACCGTTACACCAACATGGTTCTACAACTTCAAGTTCGTCGGAACACGAAACTGACGGCGGTGCAGGCCCGAAATATATTTACAACTAAACATTAGGCCAAACAATATGCAAATTTCAAACCATTGTTATACAATTCTTCAGTTTAATGGTTACTTAAGTTGTTAATGTAATAAAATTAAATCTTAATCGCGAACATAATGAGCACATTGGATAACTTATGATAAATGATGATGGTCATTTATGAAAATTTGTACCACCAAAGGCTCAACTAGTGCAATGGGTAAACGGCTTTTTAACTTGCTCTATAACTCTGTACCCGAAACACGTAAAAACATTTCGTAGTTGATTCTAGAACAATCACAGTAAAGTCAGGTAAGGATAGATTAGATAAACACTATTAATATATATTATATTGAATAGTTTTCACATTTTAATGTAATTTTATGTTTGTTATAAATACACAACAAATTATAATATACCCTCCCTTGAACTCTCTTAGTTCAATTTTTGAATTGGTTTCCACATGTTTATTAGAAGCATATCGAAAAATGCTTATTTTTATAGTAAAGACAGGAAAGTTATTTTCTACTAGCTGTGCCCGCGACTTCGTCCGCGTGGAATTTAACAAAAAAAAGTTATTTAGTAGAAATAAAAGTAGCCTAAGTTACTCCTTATTACATCAGCTACCTGCCAGTGAAAGTCCCATCAAAATCGGTCCAGCCGTTTCAGAGATTAGCCGGAACAAACGGACATACAGACAGACAGACAAAAATAGTCAATAATGTTATTTTCGTACATATACCGTATATAGATACATATGCATGTAGTAAAATGTGGTTATTTTAATACTACAAACAGACACTCCAATTTTATTTATTAGTATAGATGATTTGGGAGATATTGTATGGAGACGGAATTTTGTTCAGTTTAATGCATTATTTTTCGGCTAAATTTGCTCCTAACTTTGTAATATCTAAAATAATTAATGGGTGGTTTCAAAATGATAAGTAAATATTTCTTATGTAACTTTTATAATATATAATATTATTTTATATTTTATAATATATAAAATATTTTCAAAGTTAAACTATATTAAATTATTTCAATCAATAGGGTTCAATGAACTAAATAAAATATGTTACACTATATATTGCATAATATCAATTTTGAATGACAACTTACAGACATCAAGTCCTGCATCTGAGGGTTGGATGTAATAAGTGTACGCATGTTCTCTGGATCGTTCATCATTTGCTGCACCAAAGGGTTGTCCAACACTTGCCTTAGCATGTCAGGGTTCGACAGCAGCTCTTGTTGCATTCGAGCCTAAAATAAAACAAAGCCAAAAAATAGCATCATTAAATTATGATGACTTTACTATTTATGCATTATATATTATTTATATAACATTTCATAGACATAGTTAATTCTTCTGAAACCTTCAATGATGGATTTTCAAAATAACCTTAAGTGATTGACATTTAGTTATTGAAACAAACTATGAAAATTTAAAGTATGATTAATGGTAAATGGTACATCAATGCTACAATGGTATATGGTACATACAATGGTATATACAACAATACAATGGTATATACAATGGTAAATGGTAACTCCTGATTTGCCCAATAGATGGGTAAATATAAATTTTAACATCCTGTAGAACCCATTGCACACTGGTGTATCTAAAAATATCAAAACAAATATCAAATTTTAAAGAGTATTTTATACAATGACTAAAATCGAAGTTGATAGCAAATCAGATTCGTCTATATAAATATTGACATTCCTTAGAAACTACATTTGGGATTGATCTGCGAAAATCTTAAATCCATACCTAATTCTTTGTCTAATTTTTAAAATACTATATTCAGTATAAAAGTCTTCACACATGTTGAAGCACAATAGAGTAAAATTTTTATTTTTAAATGACTGTCCAAAATTTGTGAATGAATGAATGTTTATAGAAATATAAATATTTAAATAAGATACACATTATATAAACTGTATTTTAAAAAGTTATATTATCATTATTATTTATTATAGTATAAATGGCATAGTGAAATTATACTATTAAAAAAATATCTACCTGTAAATCCATAAAAGTACTTTGACCTAAGCCTAGGCTCTCCAAACCAGCAAGTCCACCAAGTGAGTTCAATCCAAACGGTGTAGCACCAATATCCGCTAAAACAAAAAAAAAATATAAGTACAATCATCATAGAACCACTAGATTCATCATTTAGAGCCAATAAATGTATGTATGTAAACTTTATAACAATGTCTGTCTTTATGAACCTCAATCTTTGAACCGAAATGATTATAGAATACAACACTGAAAGGAAAATATGTAGCCTGTAAATTGTACAAGAATATTAAGTTTATACCCTTTGATAAATCCATATATCCATATCTATTTTTAGATCTGAAATTGTATATCCCTAAAACAAGTGTAGTGATTTTTGCCATAATAAATTGCAAAATTTTGCTATTCATGTGTACTATGTATTGTATAGCAATTTTAAATAATATCTATAATTATTGTGTTTAATATCTGGCAAAGATTAACAGCTCAGCACTATTTTCTCCTACATGTGCCAACCTTTTTTTTTGTTTTGTTTCATAGTTCTTCACAAGTTTTAGTGGTAACAATTAAAAAAGTTTGATAACTTAATTTTATTGAGATTATGAATTAATTTTGACCACAAGGTGAATGCTACTTTACATTACTAAATTCAAAACCAATTAAACTTTATTAATAAATTACATACTTAACTTTTAAATTGAATATTACTTTTTTAACTAAAATTTATCTTTTTTATCATACTTATGAAATCAGGATTTATGAAAAGCTAAATACATTTTAATGGAAAACCTTTGTTTTCCATAATTCATGGCCAGTTACAACTACAAAAGAGATGGAAATAAGGAATATGCTTTTCACAAAATATGCTCTGTGATGTAGCTACATTAATCTTTCTATAATCTATGCAGTTTTGTTTGTCATTTATACACATAGTTAAAGTAATAAAATCATTTGTTTTAGATGTAAAATATATACTTATTATATATACTCTGAATTGGAAAAACAATATATTAAATTTTAATACAAGACAAGGATAAATGCTCTACTTGGTTTAGTGATATGATAAAATAGATATCATTGTTGTTTGTTAATGAAAATTATTTTTATTTGATACTGACAATCTTCAAAAAGAGCAGTTATTTTCACCAATTATAATGGTTACATTTTGTCTGCTTAAAGTATTTATTTAGTCATTTATATGAAAATTATGTTTTTATGTTAGATTGACAATTATAATGCTAGATTTAAGATGTGAAAATATTTGTCTGTTCGTATCACTGTCTATATGAGGGATCATAATAAAATTTATTACTATTGTATTATTGAGTTTTTCTACATCTGATAGCAAAGGTTGTTAAAGCAGAGATAAAAGAGTGTATCTTTCTATCAGTTTATGTGTGAAGAAAATAATATGAACATCAGGTATTGCATTTATTTACAATTTTGTTGAATGTGAACATTTAAAATGATATAGCAACATTTTTGACTGTCCATAAAATATTTATTCGATTCAAATTCATTCAAGTTCAGATAGCGTAAAGTTCTTACCTGGCGGTCGCCGCGTCCCTCCCTCGGGCTCCGGTCTCGGGGGCGTCTTGATCACGAGATGAACAGTCAGTCCGTCCTTGATATTATGTTGTTTGAGAGTGTCTCCATCGTTCATGATTTTTCCGGCGAAAATGAGACATAACTGCTCGGGTTCAGCACTGAACTTTGGCGACAAAACTTCCTTAAGCTAAAAGCATCACACGATACAAATTTCGTAGTGCCGAATAATTTCGATGAATGTCATCACTGATTGCGTATGCAATATCTATGTAATTACGCCATGAATGAGAAGTTTGTAACCACTATACTTACTTTTTTGATGTCGGCATCTTCGTCGATTTCCACTTGCTGTTTCTCCTTGGGTGTTTTAACTGTAATTGTAATTTTTTTAGGTTCTTCCTGGCCTTCTGCCATTTTATCAAATCTAGATGACTCTGTACTTTGGCGGAATAGCAAAAATATGTTCACTAAAATTTGACGACTAGCTTTACTTAATACAGATAATAAACTATGAATTACAGATTACTAAGTACGTACGATCCTGATACAAACCCACACCTAAAGTGTAATAATACAAACCATAGACTAAACCACAAAGGAACTTGATTATATATGTTTAGGGAGCCTATTTATCTTGATGTATCTCTGACTTAACTGTCATTGGGTCAAATTTATTAAATATCAGGTAGCCGCGAAAAGATTCAATAACTTTTTCAACCTCTACTCAGAATTATATCATATTAGCTTTTCAGCGCAGTTCTTTGCTCAATTATATCTGTATTGCCTATTAATTGGAATAATATAGCTAAAAATCATCATAAAATAGGATAGATAACAAAGATTTCGCGTAACATACGTTTCATAGACAGAACAAAATACTTTCATATTTTGAAGTTGATTGAAATCGACCGTTTAAATCTAGGTTTATTCGTGGTTTATTTTTTCTTCGTTCTAGAATTTACAACCACTTGTCACCTAGCCTGGGGCGTCGGCACAGAGTATTTTTATATGACGTATTCCGCAGTTATCTACCGTATCATTGATATCGAATCACCGTTGTTATTTGTAATCATAAACTTAATATATTACGCTAATATAATAAGTTTATGTTTGTAATCCAATTTTTTTCCTTTTATTATTTTCTTCTTGTTTTGTTTTTGTCAGTGTATCACAAGTGACAACTGGTTGTCAAAAAAGAAACAAAAAACTGATTCCTACAATGTTCCTGGCAAATTCTATATGAAATTAGTGAATAAATAAAGAAAAGTATGTATTGTTAACACATACAAGTATGTGTTTAATATGACCCTAATATAAAATGTGTGCTATTTAATTTTCAGCGAATTTTTTAATCGTACCACTCTTCTGGGCTTTTTGTGATATTTTTGTTTGAACGTTGCATTATTATTGCATGCTTAAAAATGCCTTAACCTCTAATATAGCTGCAAATTACAATTAAAATTTTAATACAAATGGAGGTATGAAGGTTCTACTTATAGAATAGGCTATAAATTTAGTTTTTTTTCTGAAATTTATACATGCTTTAAATCCCATTTGAAAAAATACTATTCAGGATAATTGATTATATATGTTTTAGCTAAAATTACCAGAAAGTCCTTTACATGATGAAGATCACTTATCACATCATAGCTTTAAGCAGTCAAGTTTGGTTCCAATTCAAAAGAAAAATGATAAAACACAGGGTATGCAGCAATTCCTTGATTCTATTCTTTTTTATTGATAAAATAATAATAACAGTTTAATTTCAGATGAAAAGTTTGCATCAGAAAAATTTATAAATGAAGAAACTGCAGAAAATTTGGCTTCCTTATTAATGAAGAGCTATGATGCTAAACTTTATGGTGAAGATGATACATCACAACCAATCTCTCGAGCAGCCCCTATCATACCTGTCGAAACCAGCCGTAAAAAGAAAAAAAGAAAGAGGTATATTTTAAAAAATATTTATTCATAAGTCTACTTAGCATTACAAAGTAAAAAAGGTTATGTGAATGTTCATAAATACAGCCAACATTTATTTAAGAGTATCAAATAAAATTATTTTCTGAGAAGGTCTAGGTAGTTAAACCTGTCTACCAATCTAAATATTTTAAAGTAGAAATTGATGAGATATGTTGTAAATATAAATTTAAATAATATACTAAGTATGACAAAGATGTCATATTGTGATGAGTTTCAACTACTATTAGCTTATTATTAATGTAAATTTATTTTTATAAGTAAATTTCATCAAGTAACCTGCTAATTAGTATATATATGCCCTCCTGCTTGAGTCAGCCGCCAAATGGCTCGTCGTGTTCCGGCTGGGGGCTTGAGAGCCAGTACTTGCTTTCTAACCTTCTTCTCATTTCCTGGCCCACAACGCATCAGTGATACCTTTGGTCTTGCTGATGTCCATGGGCGACGGTGACCACTTACCATCAGGTGGCTCGTCTGCTCGTTTGTCGGCTATTAACATAAAAAAAAAAGATATATATAATTAGCATATAAATATGGAAGGAATTATATTATTTCATACTTAAAAAGTTTCTATCTTAGTAAAAAGTAAATTAATATTATGTAATATATTTCTATTACAACAATTTAATAAAATTTCAGATCTCAAATATCAATATGTTTGACCAACTGCCGCTATGAATCCATACGCAAAGTAGCCAGTGCATTTGGCATGCGGGAGGTGTCTGAGGAAGATGCATGGAATTTCTATTGGACAGACATGAGTGTATCAGTGGAGAGAGCTAAGGAAATGAAGAGATTTCAAAGGATCAACCATTTTCCTGGCATGCTAGAAATTTGCAGGTGATTTGCATTAAATATGGTTTACTGGATTAGCTTATTGAGAGTGTATTTTTATATTTATTAAATAATTTCATTATACAAATAAATTGCAGAAAAGACCTCCTTGCACGGAACCTTAACAGAATGCAAAAAATATATCCAAAGGAATATAATTTTTTTCCAAAAACATGGTGCCTGCCTGCTGAGTGAGTGATTCATTCATTTCTGTTATGTAATCTGTTTGTTGTTAATGATTATAAAAAAAAAATATTTCAGTTTTGGGGAAGCTTTGAACTATAGCAAATCACGTAAGAATAAAACATTCATTATAAAACCAGAGTGTGGCAGTCAGGGCCGTGGTATTTATCTGACTAAATCATTGAAAGACATCAAGCCTACTGATAAGCTAATTTGTCAGGTACAATAATGATATTTTTTTTTACTTTATCATAATCTACATCTAATCGTTAACTAGAATTAAAAGGAATCCAAGTTGCTCTTGTCGCTATTGAACTTTTGTTGTAGGAATTTTTGAGATAAGCAATTATTACAAATAAAATACTTTTTTAACAGTGAAATTTAAGATTGTAGATTTTTTTTACACAACAGAAGATGGATCTATTTTTATTTTTCAGTCGACAGACATGCTCCAGTAGTAGTGATAAGTATAAAACAGGGATTCCTAAACAATTTTGGGCAAGAGACCCCTTTTCCAAAATAAAGTGATACCTCTCACCACCTCCCTTAGCCCTCCCTATAGCCAAATTATTTTAAAAAATCACTATCCTCCACTAACTTATAAAATCTAAATAAATACGTAACACAACATATCGCACACCTAGATCTAAAGAGAGTCAACTCAAAAATCTGTTTAATTGAGTTAAACTCACCTCTTAATTTCCTATACGGATACCTATCTAACCATTAAAACAGAATTAAAAATAGTTGAAGAACTCAACGCTATATGGCGCTTAGAGTCCCTTTTGTTGATCGAACGAGCCAGCTCCCCCCGCGCCTAAACGGGAACAATGCTAGTTGCCATGCAAATCACAAGCGGAGTGCACGTGTCCTTCGTAAAAAGTTTAGAGTTATTTTGAGTTGTACCTGTTTAGTTAAAATTTGAAGCAGTATTATTTTGAATTGTCGCCTTTTAGATAGTTAGTGTTGAATAAATCAATACAACATTTTGAGTTAAGCTGTATTGCTGGCAAGGTGAGTAAAGTTTTATACTTTATTTTGAGTTGTTACCATATTGCTGAAACATTATTGATTTTCAGGTTGCACCTGTTTTGCTGAGTTATATTTGAAGCTCTTTTTTTTCTGTAAAAAATTTACAATATTTAACCTATTTCATTATTGGTGATTGTAATTTTTGGGTCTCAGTACAATTTGATATTTATCTTAGCATTAACAAAGTTTGTTTCCTTTTTACTGCTATTTTTTTAAGTTGATTCCCTTTAGATGGTTTTTGACAAATAAACATATTTTACAACAAAGCTAAGAGATAAAAAAAACGGCTTTCCAAATGGATTTAGGCACATGACTCTGTAAATTAGTGAAATAAACAATATTAAATTTCAGGAAAACCATGCAACGCGGGCGATTTTTAGTAAATATGGTAGAAGAACGGGATAAAGAAAATATCGCTCCTATCACTTTTACTCAACATGCAACCGAAGAAGATAACTTGAAGGTATCCCTAAGTGATGAAGTTTCATCCAAAGAGACTCATGCTGCCTTGACACCGGTTAATACATCTATCCCTAGCACTTCCAAACAACAAAATTTTGTTGCCTCTAACTACTATATTTCACCGATCCGGAGCGACGAAAGTGATATTAATGACTCAGATGAGGATCCGAATTTTCAATTATGAAACAAAAATAAAATCCCACCTAATGTCGTACCTTCATCATGATCGATTACTTCGTCCAGCACCAGTACCAGCAGTAGCAGCTCAAGTTCGTCTGATACAGAAGATGACAACAGACAAGTAGGCCCGGAAAATATTATGGCTCCTGAAACTGGCATTGAAATCGAAAAAAAGGGTAAAAAGAGAGTACGCAAACCAGCAACTTGGAAGTCAAAAATCGCGAAACAACTGAGGAATTCTGGCAAAGCTTACCAGTCCCTGTTGAAATCTAAGAAACTTATACGAGAAAGAAAGGTTGGACCACCCTGTGGAAACAAATGTCGCCTAAAATGCAAAGATAAAGTGGACGAGATGTCAAGACAACAGATCTTTGACGCATATTGGGCACTTAGCGATCTTGAAAGGCAAAGAGAATTCGTAATACGTTACTCGCAACAAATAAAGCCTAAATATCGGTACTCAAGCACACAGAATTTCAGAGCCCTCAACAATGCTTTTTATTTTGAGATTAACGGATCAAAAATAAGAGTATGCAAGCCATTTTTCAAATCCACTCTTGATTTGAGCAACAAAGCAATAAAAACAGCACTTTTCAAGAAGACAGAATCAGGTACCATTGAAGCCGATTTTAGGGAAAAACACAATCATCATCCAACTATTGACCCACAAATTAGACAGAGCGTTAAAAATTTTATAAATTCTATTCCCCGGATCGAATCACACTATTTGAGAGCCCAAATCACAAGAGAATACATAGAAAGTGATAAATCATTAGCAGATATCTACCGTGACTATAAAAACTTCGTGAACAGGATGGACTATCGGTTGCTACAACTTCTACATTCACCAGGATATTCGATACCGAATTTAACATTTCTTTCTTCGTACCGAAGAAAGAGCAAGCTAATCCAGGAATATGAAGAGCATCTAAAAGAAACAGATTTAGCAAGGACTGAAAAAGAAAATGACAAAAATAGGACAGATAGCACAATCGTCGCAGTCTACGATTTACAGGCTGTATTCCAGCTTCCAAAAGGACAAATATCCTTGTTTTTCTATAAATCCAGGATCAACTGCTTTAATTTCACAATCAGCGATTTAAGGGCAAAAGATGTCTTATGCTATTTTTGGGTTGAAACAAAGGGAAAAAGAGGAGCCATTGAAATTGGTAGCTGCGTACTTGACTACATGAAATCAAAGATAGAAGAAAATCCCAACAAAGAAATTGACGTCATTTTCTATTCTGATAATTGTGGCGGCCAACAAAAAAATTTGTTTCTTTTATCTGCCTATGCCTACGCTGTCAATAAAATGCCAGTTAAGTCCATTACTCACAAGTTTTTAATCCGCGGTCATTCACAGAACGAAGGAGATAACGTACATAGTGTGATTGAAAGGCAAATCAAAAGATATTTGCAGTCGGGTGCAATTTACATACCAGAACAATATAAAACGTTGATTACCACTGCAAAGAAGACTGGAAAACCTTACAAAGTAGTTGAAATGACCTACAATCAATTTTATGATGTTAAAGTATTACAGGAATCGTGGGGCACGAATTTTAATGTAGATGAAGAAAATAATCAGGTTAAATGGCATGACATTAAGGTACTTAAAGTCGAAAAAGAACATCCTGATAAGTTTTTTAATAAAACATAATTTGCTGAAGAAGCTTATAAAGATGTGTGTGAAAAAGAGGGCACGCACAAGAGGAACTGGAGTTTCCATAAATCAGGCGACTTTTGCAATTGGATTAACTCAAGCCTACAATGAAAAAATTGCATTATCGGATGCAAAGAAAAAAGACATTCAAGATTTGATTGATAAGAATGTTATACCAAAATCTTATTATGATCTTTATTATAAAAAATGTACTTAGCGATAATAAGAATTAAGTGCATTATTGTTACCAAAATACTTTTAACTCGTTAGATCTCATTATAGTGAATCACCTAAGGTATTAAGTACCTAGTACAAAATATAAGTAAGGGATATTGTTTTATGTAAGGTGTAAGACTTTCTATGTGCCATAATGATTGTAATGATTCAAAAGTGCATTTAAAACAGTTTTTTTCTAGCTAGCAATATATTTTATGTTTTGTTTAATAGTTAGGCCCATTTGGGCCTATGAGACTGACAGAAGTTATTGCAACTAATATTAATAGTACTAATAAATAATATTGATTTGACTGGAGTATCTTGTTTTTTATTTTATTTCAACAAATATACTCTTACTGGTGATCATAGCGCACTCTGACAATTGGAGTTATTATAATTAATTGAAAATATCATTGCGTTTTTACTGCATGATGCCTCTTCAAAAGAGAGTTAACTTAACTAGCACAGGCTCAACTCGAATTAGTATAACAAATATTTATTCATTGATCAGCAACAGGGAAATAATTTAAAAAAATCTATTTTTAACCTTAAAACGTGTTTATAACATTAAATTACTACTAGATAATTATTCTTGTGTATAAATAAACCAAACCAAACAGTTTATTCAAAAAAGTGTTTTTTTGAGTTATTACCTCTTTAGATCTGGGTGTGAGATATACAGTATCTTGAAAGTTTCAAATAAGAACTTGTCTTAATTAATAGGGGTCGATTTTTTGACCTCATCAACCCTTACAATTAGTTTTCGTTTATGTCGATCCCTGGGAAACCGATTTCCACAACCACCACACTTTGGGAATCCCTGGTATAGAGTATCTTATGTTCTGATCAAATATAATCATTTCATAATGATGAAGTGTAAAAAGTATATGGGATATACTTTAAGCGTGTAGTTTAGTGTAGTTTGAGTAAATTGTGCCCCCATAAGAAGTGTTTGCATTACCCGAAAAAGGTTTGTCAAAATGAAATTTGTGAAGAATATATATGTATACCATTTTTGTGTTTGATATATTCCACTATATATACTATACTTTTTATATACTCCTATTTAAAATTAAATATTACTGTGACGTAAAACTTCATGAGGAATCCTTGCAATACTCAGTTTATGACAGTTCTGCAGATTATTCTTAAAGGTGTCTATTCTGTTAATCAGATTTGACAGCATAGTGGAATATCACCTTTACCCTTCGCAATGTGAAAGGAAACCCAAACTCAGCCATGACACAGCTATGCCAAATGCTAAAACATGGAACTACTATCAAGCAAAGTCGGACAAATTATCCATTCGTAGAACTAAACAAAAATTTAAAAGGAATTACATTTAAATAGAAACCATTTATAAGAAAGCATAAAACGAAGGCTAATGCCGGTGAACTATTACAAGTAAATTTACGAAAAGATTTGCATGTCTAAGCACGAACAGAAAAAAATGTACATTAGAAAATAAAAATATGCATTTTTAAAAATGCAAGTAGGCGTTGAAATAAACAATTACAATATTATTAATTTTTATAAATAAATCTGCGTACGGAACATGCATGTGTGGAAGAACTCGACGGCATACTTCACTTTCTATGATGGCGATGCAGAGCCCTTATTTTTTTATAGTCTGTGCATCTAAATGTAACTCGTGGACATAATTATACCTTCCTTCTTTATCTCAATATAAAATCTGTAGGCAGGTGATTCACACACGTTCTACAATTGATATTATTTTTACAATTTTCAGGTATACTTATCTAAGCCATATTTGGTAGACGGGTATAAATTTGACATCAGAGTGTATACTCTCATAACATCATGTGACCCCCTCCGGATTTTCGTATACAATGAAGGCTTAGTCAGGTGTGTTCAATAAATCATGTATAAATAAATGCTAGGTTGTCGTTTCCCTTTTTCGAGTCGAATCGCATCTTTATCCCTTCCACGTACCAAACAATGGATAGTATCTACCTTCCTATGTACGATTTTAAGGACACATTACAACATCTTTTTTATAATATTCACATATGATAATAATCGCGTGACATCGTTAATTTTGCTATTATTGATTTATCATTATAAACTAGTGTCGAAGGGGTCCATAATCGTAAGTACGATATTTTGAAGCGAATGTTGAAATATTGAATACTGTTTCATACGCAAATACGAAAACACGACACGAAAATAGATATAACTTCTTTCGCATTTTTCTTTAAGTCTATAGTGTAATTCAGTAAAGTGTATATGTAGAGTGTTTCCAGGTTTGCGACTAGTAGATATGCAGACCCCAACGTCAACAACACAACTAATGTGTTCATGCACCTCACCAACTACGCATTGAACAAGCACAGTCGCACTTATGTGTACGATTCAGAGGCCGGTAGTAAGAGGTGAGTTTATGTGAGTGTATCGATAATATAGTAAATATAATTTTATTACTTACCTTCTCATTTCCTGGCCGACAACGCATCGGTGATACCTTTGGTCTTGCTGATGTTCATGGGTGATGGTGACCACTTATCATCAGGTGGCTCGTCTGCTCGTTTGTCTCCTATTTATATAAAATCATAATGTAACGTATAAACCTTCACACCACAAGCACCTTTGCTCGTTTCACTCAGTCGTGCCCAAATATCAAGGTTGTTTTTATCATTTACATGCGCGAATCTAATACTAATTTTCCTCAGAAAAAAATTAGAAAAGAATAGGGAGAAAGAAACATAGTCTACAATACTGATTCAGTGGGTTTTTAGATTCAAGAATGTCATACGTAATCCATTCTGATATTTAAATTCCTCGTGCCCGGGCTAAACCAACATGTGTTTTCTTATTCCTTGTATAATATCTCTATATCGACCAATCCATTGAACACAGTTACATCTACAGAAACATTGTAGTAATTATAGTACCGCATCTTGAAGGTTATTAAGCGCATTTATTGCACTTTTTTACTTATTCTACACAATTTTTTTTTATAATATATTTCAGTCCTATGAGCACAAAATTTTATTTTGTTACGGGTTACATATACATTCATAATTTTCTTTTTGGAAAAAGGTTTATTTTAATGCGTACATACGCTCCAACTTAGCATAAGTACTGTATCTTTTCAGTATGTGGTTATTGTATAGTCCTTTGAATGCACGAGTTGATAGTCCAATACATAAAAAAGTTGTTATCTAAATGGACGTGCTCAAATCTCTTACCGGTGTATACAGGTGGGTGACTGAAAGACCTGGTGATCGGTTCCTTTCATGCCATATATGTTGTATGTACACGTACTTTTATGCCAGGAGTATCATCGAAACTGCGTTTTTTTCTAATTTTGACCTCATCAGTGGGAGAAATATTTCCTCTCATCAACAATATTTACCTTGAATTTGTCGTAACGATAGGAAGATATCGACTCTAAACAAGATCCTGGTGTCGCAAGGGATCGACCTGGACCGGCTGTGGCACTCCATCGACCAGGTGATCGTGAAAACGATCATCTCCGCTTGGCCGATACTCAAGCACAGCTACCACGCGTGCTTTCCCTCACACGACATGGTTCTGTCAATGTTCATTACTCCTTCTTTTTGTTGGGATGTTTAGAGATTTAAAAATTCTTTCGTTACATAGTATTATCAATTAAAATATCACTGAATCACTTGGAGACATGCATTTTTTTTCTATAATACGGCGAAAGGGAATACGCGTTTGTACAAAAATCTCTAAACTGATGAAGTAAATTTATTCCTTTCGTTATATTACTCAGTGTTAATGAGAACAGCATTGTATTATTTCATCTCCAGTATATATTTATTAGTTAGAAATTGCATTCCTTAAACGTTTAGTTGCGATTGTAATACTTATATGTAGTTGACACATTTTGTTTAAATACAGATCTCATTTAGTGATGCATTTGTGCTATATCGTACATCGAGTACCTCTAATGTGTAATTGTAGGACTCATGAAATATTTACGTTTTTCATTTGTAAATGGATACCTTTGTTTCTTTCACAGGTACATGCGTGTTTTGAAATTCTTGGTTTCGATATCCTTCTGGATCACAAGTTGCATCCCTTCATTTTGGAAGTATGTTTTTCTGAAACATCTAAAAGTAGGTAAACATACGGTCACACTCATATCTCCCATCGACTCCATGTGTCGCGGGTGACCCGAGCATCAATAACACACTAAGAATAGACAAGCCCCAACTATAAATAAACATTAATCGAACCTGGGAGCCGACACTTGTCAGCTGAACACCAACCTTCCATTGGGCTACGCCTATTGATATGTCATTACACAAGTTGAAGTTTTTGGTTTTGGAGTTTGGTCTCCAGTGTCACCGTCACACGGAAGTATATTTGTTATCTTCTAATAAAACGGCGACCACAAAATGCAATTGTCAAAAATAAATGGATAAAGCCGACCTAAGACAAAGCTAATGCTATATTTCTACTTGTCTCGTTTTACGGGGGATATTTGACAGGTGTAATGTGTTTAAAAATGCAGTTTGAACGTATGGTTTTGACGTTCGATTTTGACAAGGCTCATTGTAAGTATTTTCTAAACGATTACTTCAAAGTAAACTATACATTAGTCGATTATATTCAGTAAAACATAGCTTCAATTTAAACTACACAATTGGTAATTATAACAAGGTTCATTGTATGAACTGTAGCCTTTTATAAATAAATTGTTCTTCGGTAAACTGTACGTAAGGTGATGTCACAAGGTTCATTATGGTACCTGTCAGGTGAACCACTCGCCGAGCTTCCACACGGACACGCAGTTGGATCGCGAGGTGAAAGAGAGCCTTCTGACGGACACGTTCACAATGCTCAACATCTGGCAGTGCGACAAGAAGCGCGTGTTAGAGGAGGACCGCAAGAGAATTCGCGATCGGTTGTTGCAGACCAACAAGTAAACGTTTATAATTTTGTAATGTACAGTGTAAATTATACTTTCATTCATTCATAGCGTCTCTATGCATTTTCTTAATACAAATTTCGTCTATTTCCAAACGTTCAAACAGTTTAAAATTTTAATGCATACGTCTTAAGATACTAAGAGCTTACGAACCTATGCTCATTGTCCCCTCTCCCTGACTCGCAGTGGAAGTAATTTTTGGAATAAGATCAAAGTATTGAGATTGTACAAAATATTAACATTGAATTGTGTAAATCACCACATATGTGTAGTAAGTGTACTTTCGACAATAAGTATATTCTCATTTATACTCACAAACACCACAGAATTATCTGTCATGTCGAAGTAGCAAATAGGTGACTTATTCTCCAAGTGATCGAGCGTCCAAATTGGGTCAGTAGGGATCAAAACAGCAGCAATGAGAGGGAAATGTTGACAAATTGGCAAAAAACGTACATTCAGTGATATGATAGTATAAGGTTAAAATTGAGTTTTTTTTTGTTTGGTAACTATGATCGACTATAAACAAAAGAACCTAATATTAACATTCTCACACTCGCACCCCCCTGAAAGGATTACCTGTGTTGCGGGCGGCATGGACGCTCACAAGTACGAGATCACACTCATTTAAGATTGATGTTAACAAACATTTATTTATCATAAAAAATTGCTACAGCCGGGAATCGAACCCGGGCCCCTCGCTCGGCAGGCAGGGTTGTAGTTGTTGTAGTCGTCGTAGGGTTGTGAACGGGGTCGAGCTTTAGTGTTAGTAAAAAAAATTGTAAACAATGTTATTTAATGGCTCTGGTCGAATTTCGACTGATAAATTTAATTTTGCACTATTAGGTTTGCCGAGTTCACTCCAACCGAAGAAAAGGAACCTGAGAAAAGTCCGTGGCAGACGCAAATTCAATGGGAGGAAACACACTTGGGTAATTTTAGGTAATTTTGTAAAGCACACCTTTTTTACACGTCTTATTATATATTTTTTCATTTTTTCTTTAACTATCTGACAATTTATGAAAACCTACTAGCAAATATATGTTCAAAAATAAATTTTCTACATTATTATCAAAAGAACCAAAAACTAAGAAATTCACAAACAAAATAAATAAACCTTCTTACTAAGTGTGAGCTCCCGCACTAGGAATCGGTCTGTTGGAAATATAGTAACTCACAAACATCACAGATTCTAGAACGAACATTAATCTGTCACATCTGATGATTTGAATCCGGGATCCCTCGCACGACACGCACCTTGCGTTACATTACCAACTGGGCTATGGGGACGTCAATCATCATCCATTTTTGTCGCCTTTTGTTAATACCGCTAAATGTAATTAACATATGCTATTTTATTGAAATAAGTAACTACTTTTTGCTGAGCGTACTTTAAATAGTAATATTACTATTTAAAGAAATAAAAAATGTATAAATAAGTACAGATTGGCATTTGTGTAGTTTTACACACACACACCTTTTCATCAAAGGTATGTGTTGTCTACCGGTCCGATAATCTATGTAATTCATAATTTAAGTAAGTCAAAATAATTTTTGATAATAAAAATCATGTTATATTTCGTATAAGTTATGCTTAATCGGAATATCGTTAAGTTTAGATATTATGCAATTAGTAGCTTGAACACATCAGCGGTCCACTTCAGGGTACGGATCTTTCCTCATACTTGAGGGAATCTAGAGCTCATAAAATCATCTATATCACCCCCAACTTGTATAATAAATCATTCTGATATGTTGTCAACTATGTGATGTCATATTTTATTATCTGTTTTACTTTATTTATACAGATTATAGTCGTTCTGTCAGTGGGAAGTCACTATTGACGAAGTTAACAAATTAATTATATTACTACATTGGCCATTTATATATGTATATGTAGTATAGATTACGATACAAAAATTTTGTTGTTCTAATTAACTCTTAAATTGACATTAGTATCAGATAGTTTAGTATTTTAAATTTGTGTACAACTAACTTAACTCATAGTACTTTTAGTTTATCGCACCGTAGATTGCTTACGTCGGTCAACCATTTAAGATTGACAAAACGCCGTCAAACATTTCATGTGTAAAAGCGGTAACACACTGCAACTTTTTGCAGTAATACAATCGCGATGTAAACGCAATACAGTAACTCAAAATCCACTTAATCATTTAAGTTCAAATTTAATTCAAATACATTTAATCGTTTAGGTGCGTAATTTTTTGCTTCTACTACCGTTTCGAAAAGGCGCTTTAACATTGAGGAAAAGAAACTCCTCAGCACATCTTTAAAACAACACATGACAGTTACAAAGTAAGTTTAAACCTGCGCGGAAGTGGTTTCGACATTATTATTTCGAGGCGTCCTTGCCATGAATATATTCATCTATACCATAATGTCTTACCTACATGCCGATATTTAACACGTCGCTTAAAAGTTGCAAAACGCAAATCGCTTATCAACTTAGAACCTTATTCTAAAAACGAACAGCAAGCCCCATAAAATTGTATTGTATTGTATGTACTGGTAAAGGCGTGTGTACCCGGTGGGCGAGCAGTACGCGTCGCTGTTCCAGCAGCCATCGGGTTCACTTTACTCTGGCACAGCTTCGTCGCGTGCGCGCGGCGACTGCACCAGGATACAACGGGAGGAGTTTCTGGTAAGTGACTGTTTGATGTAGGACATTGTTAGATGCAGTTATCTCTATAATACAATCTTTTGATTGTGTGACGTGGGACAACGTAGCGCCGCTGTTTGTAATGATTCAAATTTTTGTAGAACAATATTTGTGTTTAGTTAACATGTTCCAAGTTAACCTGAGTGTTCGACTCTCGCTATTATAAAGCGAACAATCCCTAAATGGTGCGTATCGTTTAGACATAAAAATGTACCTTATCACGGGGGCTTATTCAGTATATGAAACAAGTATTTTCGAAAAGTTGCGAATCTACATTGGTAATATACAGTCACAATAATAGTAGATGGCACTGCAATTTTCAATGAGAGAATTATTGTTGCAATGATTTTCCGCAGCAAACCAAAGCCAAGGCGGAGGCTCTCAAGAAACCTTCGCAGCCGAAGCCTCTAAAGGAAGGTGAGAAAAAACCTGGCGACGACTCCTCCAGCGTGTGCGCACCGACGACCACCCCGAGCATCACGACCGATAAGGCGGCCAAGACCAAACAGCGTTCGGATAAGGAACCCAAGCGCAAGGAGAAGGATGAGAAAGACAAGTCGAAGCTCTCCACGAAGCCCTCACCGACGCAAAATCCTGTAAGTTAAATGGTACATTAAAAATAATGTTAATTGGTCTACCATTCTCCTCAAGTTACAGTTTGGAGCTCTGCTTTTTAATCTAGACGCAGTTTTCGGAATCATGGGTTAAACACCCCCGTTGGGGTGAAACAACTATTCCACGAGCTTAATAACGATGGTAAGAATGGATAACTATTAAAAATTAATATTAAATAGAATGACAATTTCACGGTACATAGAGTTAAAATTAGTTCCCTTAATAGATTATAGAGTTGGAATATTGAGATGATAGACAAACTGTCGAATGAGCTTCTTTTTACATTAAGAGGGCCGGAGGTCATACTAATTTTCAGTCTACACTAATTATTCTAGCGACACAAGTGCGAGCATTTTCCTCTCAGGCTATAATTTCAATATAAATTTGTTATCTACAATAAAAAATATTATAAATTGAATAAACAGGTTGTAGAACGAGAGATGAAGCCACCGTACGTGCTATGCTCGTACGAGCCGGATCCCATTGTGGAGAAGGAGGAGAGGGAAAGAGTCAATCTTTTGGCGCAGCGCGACTTCCTCATCCGTAGCTATGGCATGCTGGAACAGGTGACAATATGATACTTAACACGTAAACAAAAATCGTATGCCTGTCGTCGTGGTCTGTTATCTCGTCACATTTATTTTTTTATTATATTCATATAAGTATCGATGTCAAATAATCGACTCTAAAGATGGTTCGATCACCTTTTTAGTGTGTTGTTGTTGGTTGCAGATATATTTAGTCATGAAAAAAATGGGTACTTTGCGGCCGGAGGACGAGCGCAAATATGGCGTTTATGGCAGGCTCTCTGTCATGTCCAACACATCTAAGGTAGGTATTTCATTAAACACATGTTAATCTACGATGAATATACTCACTAATTTACTGCTATTTTACAGCACCATACAAATTCTCTTATATTCCGCGCGTTGTAATGTTACAAAAATTAAACGGTCAAAACAAACAGTTTCTCCTTTCGTTACGTTACGAATACGTGTGTTATGATGTTGGGGAAACGATTGTTTTTGTGAAATTGAATTCTCAATTTGAGCATCAAAAATCTGATTGTAATAGTGTTGGTCCATTTGTGCCATTCTTGTTGTACTGGAGCAAACTAGTACATAGAATTTGCTAGGCAGTTGCTTCGACCAACTTTGTGTTCTGTCTGTCTGTGTCTTCGAAGTTGTTTGGGATGACACAGGTACAGCGAAACATAGATTCTGGAAGGCTGTCGATTTCAACCGAAACGAGTTGGTGCTATGCACCTAACTGACGCGTTCTACGCATACATTCATCTGCGCGCTGCCACAAAAAATTTAAATATTCTTTGAGGGATGTTTACGCTAGGCATAATCATGTAAAGCCCTTGTGTGAAGTTATCGTAGGTAGTAACAATTATTCAATTTTCAATATTATAATTTTTAGTGTGTTCGTATTATACATATGTATGTGACGTACTTCATGCCTTTGGCACAGCAACGCATACAAGCCAGCCAGGTAATTTCGATCTTAACACAATGAACTGTATATAATTTTACTAATCATATTAATATTAAATAAAAAATGGAATCAAAATTGTAATCGTCGTCAAATATTTTCAAAAACAATTGATGTTTTCAAAAATATATTTCAGAAACTGCATTCAAATCGTTTATTTTGATTTTTCCAGATGATGTAATATCCAGTAGAAGAGTAGTAAACAGCAGTTGCAGTAAACAAGACATGTTCAGTGGTATACATTGCAATCCTCAGTTGGTGCTAAACAATGCGCGTTTCTATGTCAAATGTAATTTTATCATGCTCCTTTGTACAATCTAGTTTTCAAAGTAATAAAATTTTCATCTTTTATTTATACAGTGTTGTCTCTTAATTTGAAGTAGTCCCAGTGGACAACATGAAAAAATCTCATGGTACTTAAATCTCTGAGAGTATTGTAGACGTAGTCTTAAACAACATTAACGACCTTTTAATTGAAGGTCATCGAATTATGGCATATAATTCTGCTTTATACAGTGAGACCGACCTCGCCTGAACTATGACGCTTTAATTTCAGATGAGATCCCAGCCACACGAAATTACAAACATGCAATTCCACTTGACTACAAACCTAAGCGCATTCATAAATAGTGTAGAATCATTTAAATTGCACAGACATGTTAACACAGCGCGTTAATTGCATGTCGTGTCCATTGTATGGGGTATATTTTTCTTCAATCAACTTTTTTTTATACATGTAAACAATGCATACATTTCCATCAATACTAGATTCTAATTTTCTCATCATGGGACTTCATTTTATTCAATTATTGTTGGGATCCATAGTGTAGGTGTGGCCTTTCTGTTCGATGGACCCAATCTTAATAGATACTTGTAGCTTCAGGCTACTAAATAAGGGATATTTAGATAAAGACTATTTATGAAATAGGTATATATTTTAAAATCAGATTCTATTTAAACTTATGTTACAATTTATGTGTCTGCTGGATATCTAAAGTCCTGCTTCATACATTTACAACCAGTAAACATTCACTAATCACTTCATAATGTCACATTTGCTAATTTATAATATAACAAATATTTGCCTAATCAAAATTGCACTTGTGTAATTATACTAATTAATGGCAGTGTCACTGAATGTTATCTTGTTTGGCCTGGATGTCAAAATTGAAGTCTTTTTGCTAAGGATCCTCCATCAATGTTTTCAAGGAGCTTCCTCTTGAGCGATGGCTTCTCAACTTCCACTTTTGATATACTTGAAGGCATTGGTAATTTAGACCCCACAGTTGGTGCTGGTTTATTACTGAAAAAAAGCACCATTGAATGTTAACAGATGTAGTACCAATATTAATGATAATTTTAATTTGCTTTTGTACTTTTAAGTAATATCCGGTTAATCAGTTGTATACAGATATATCAAAATGTATATCATTATCTAAAGTAGGTTTACTTAATTTTAATTAATTGTAATGGGGCCGAATCTGAACATTGAATATTTTTTTACAAATTTCATGTGAGTAACTTTACTATTTATTTATTAAGTATCGATATAAAGGTCTAAACATTTTTTTACGGAATTTTTGTCTGTCTGAACATGTATAACACTACAATCATAGAACAACCACTGAGCCATTGGAAGTCGTATTATGAATGAAAATCTAGGATAGTTTTCATCCCGGGTAATGTATCTGTTCTTGCGGAATTTTTCGAAGCGATCGAGGATGAGTTGCTAGTAATAGCATAAAACAGGTAAGACACCTAAAATAAGGCATTTGTAACGCTTGCGTGCAGTCGCAACGCCGCGGCGGGTAAAGCGACAGGAGACTTTCGAGTAACTGTAGCAGGTCGTCCGACGCTGCGCTGAAGATGTGTCGTAACTGCTGCGCCGGAAATTGCTTGAACACCACATAGTCTGTCAGACTCTTAACGCCCTGTAGACCAAACATTACTACTAAATTACTAATTTAATTACTTAAATTTAGTATAACAGACTGTTGTAAGCTTTATAACACTTTACGCAATACGAGAAAGTATAAAAGAAAGGGGATATAAACATTAATAAAAGCCGAAGCATGAAGAAAGTACTTATAGTGTAGCATGTGTAAGTAATTACAAATGAGATAAAATAAAGCGTAAGATGACACAATCGCGCGGGAAGCTTTCGTGGTAATCGAAAGGGCACTGCCGGACAGACAAATTCTACGTATCTACGCGCGAGTCGCATTCTAACGTTTCCGTCACAGCGCCCTACATTATACATTACAGTACAGTTGTAACGACGACAGAGGGAAAAACCACCTATTTAAGAGTTCAAGCCAACCTCTCGTGGTGCAACCTGCTGAACATGGAAAGAGACTGGCGAATGGACCCCTTTGTTGGAAAGTTTTATACAATTATTTTAACTGTAAACATGAAAATAAACAGAAGTGCATGCTATGGATTTGAAAATATTATAAGATGTTTGTAATTTGACGATGACAATCGCATACAATTAATGATAATGTTATTAATAGACATCACTAAGTCAATAACCACAATATTCAAAATATTATGATGTACGAACAGGCCAATTTTCTTCCGATGGGGTACCAAACACTTGGAATATACGTGATAACTGATCAAGGTCAGATTCTCCGGGTAAAAATGGTACTCTAAGCAGCAATTCGGCCAGTATACAACCCACTGCCCACATATCTACCCCTGTACCATATTGGCGAGCTCCAAACAACAATTCTGGAGATCTGTAAAAAAAAATACATATATGTATGCTCCGCCCCCTACTTTGCCTTCTTTTAACATTTTGCACAAATACCTGGTATTTCATTTAGGTTTAAAAAACAAAATGTTTGTCTTAAATATACAGATGTCTGCTTAAACCACAACAATTTGGAGATTATAATGGACCATAAAAAATTAACAATAAACATCAATTTCTGCAAAAACAACTTACCTATACCATCTAGTTACCACTTGATGAGTATTAATTCTTGTAGGTGATCCAAATGCTTTAGCAAGACCAAAGTCACCAATTTTGAGTATGCCTTCTCTATTAATAAGCAAATTATTTGGCTTTAAGTCTCTATGGAGGATCCAATTTTGATGCAGATATTCTAAACCTGTAAAATTATAAATCATATCTGTATACCCATGAGATCACTGCATAGGGGGACTGAAAATTAGCTCTACACAATTATTATCTATCATTTCATCGCCAAAGTCATACACATCTAAAAATACTCATACTCAAGCCTTCAATATATTAATTTAATAAAGATGACTTTGTTGTTAAAGGAAAAGGAAAATCATGTGCTATAATTAAAAATTAGACAAAGCATATTGACTTTTATATCCACATTATAATGGCAAAATTTCTAGAGATAAAAAATATGAAAGCGAACTCCTTATGCTGATTTGTATACATTTTTTTATCTTAACTATAATTAAACAATGATCCTTCACTGATGGGGACAATACACCTTCTGACACAATAATGTATAATAATAAGATTGTATGTTTGACAAGAGCAAACTGAAACCCTTTACACAGTAACTGCTGCTTTTACTAGTACCTAATCTTCAAGGGCAAAAAATGAAAAATTTCATTAATTTTATAACAGATAATATTCAGTAATTTATATAAAATTAATTATAATTTTTTCAACCTTAATAAAATGTACAAGGGATGTATAACTCAAATAGTGTAAAGTTTGAAAGTCACCTTTCAATGTCATTATCATATAAGCCTTTACATTGGCTGGAGTGAGCACAATAGTATTATCCTTAACTATGATCTCTAAGTCCGTATCCATAAAGTCAAATACTAAAGAAACATTAGATTTTTGTCCAAATACATCTGAAAAAAAAATGAACAATCTATGAAATCTGTTTCTCAAATTATTTTACTGCAATAAGTATTTAGGGTCAATATACATAAAGTACAGTTGTAATATGTATAACAACCTAATAATCCAATGAGATTGATATGTTGCAGTTCTTGTAACAGTTTAATCTCTCGAAGAGCAGTTCTGTTAATACCATCTTGAGCCTCTAAACGAGATCCAATTTTTATTTTCTTCACTGCCACTATCTTGTCAGTTTTCACATCTCTAGCCTTGTACACTGTTGCAAACTAAAATATAACAATTGATTCTTGCTATTAACTTATTCAAAATTCCGTCATAATTTAAAAAATAAGTCATGTAAAATAATGTGCCACAAATACCAATGGTTTTAAGTCACTGTTTAGTAAGTACACACTGTATAATAAATAGTAATGAAAGGTTTTTTTGAGATCAGGAGAAATATCAAACATAAGTTTTATTATTTCCATTTTAAAAGAAGGAAGAATTTTTTTAATGACAGGAAATAAACGAAGACAAAAAGGCCAAAGAAACAGTTACTGTTATACCTGCCCTTCGCCTAAGAAATCAATCTTTTCATATCGTAATATTGGTTCCTCCATAGTGTGCACTGGCTTAACTTTCTATACCCCACACACGGTTTTTATTTTCCTATTTTTACGTCATACTAGTAGCTTACAAGTTATAATAAAAATTATATAAAGCAGCGGTTAGAAACCTTGTGTGTTAAAATATTTTTACGGCCACACAAATTCAAATACCGTAACTACCAAGTTTAACAAACCAACCAACTGCGTGAAATTCAAAATTTAACTAGACAATGACAAACAACCTAAATAGCGATCACAGACTAGTTAGAGTTATAGCGGTGTACAGAGAGAGAGACGTGTATCTACAACACTATGAAAGTAATGTATCTCTCTAATTAAAACGGAATTACTAAAATATAAATATATTTGTATTTGTTTCTCGTTGGGTATTTTTTGTTTTTATACGTTCAAGATTGATTACAATCCCATTTACTCGACTAAACCTATGAAAATACACAAAGTGTTAAATATCTTTGGTTTGTATTAATATTAAAAAATAATAATCGAATAAAATCGGGTAACGCCATTTTATGGCTTTCTCAATAATAATATAGTGGAATGTTTCTTAAACTGGAATGTTTTATAAATTGGGAATTAGTTGATATCGGCTTTCACTTTTTTTTTAAACCAAATCAATAAGTCAACGGTTAACACGGTCTTTCACTCTCATTGTAAAAAAAGGTCCGAGCCCAGCAGCTGGACAGATATACGCTGTAAAAAACAATTTTTTTCTTTTATTTCAGGAAAAAAAATTATTACAAGGATATCTCACTTCAGTACAACCAAATATTAGCTCCAGGCCAACGAAAATTCCGCGAAGAAAGATCGATTTCCTGGTATAAAAATATTCTAAACTATAACATAATATAAGTTCAATATACAAGAACAGTTATTTAAATCTGTATGAAAAATCTAAATTTAAATGTGAGGAAATAATAAATAATCTCTATCTTACCTAAACTTTCCAGAAATAAACGATGTACAGATTCGGGCCCATTACACTTATGTTATTAATATAACATTAAGACTTTTTTTATATAAAATAAGTTAATGCTTGACAACAATCCCACCTGATGGTAAGTGGTGATGAAGTCTAACATGGTGAACGCACTAACTTATATTAACCTTTTCAGTCTCCTCTTGACGACTCCCACATCCCATGTTATCGAGTACACCGACGCGGGTAGTTTATTTCAGTCCTTTGCAGTGCGCATAATAAATGAGGACGTAAACCGCGTCGTCCGTGCAGGTGGTAGGTTCACTATGAAAGGATGAATACCTGCCGTACGTCGAATTGTTCGATGGAGGAACAATAATTGATGATGATAATGGATGAACGATTAATTCGAACAATTTCTGCGCACACACTCCAAAATATGCCCTATAGAAGACCAAGAGGCTGTCAACCTTGCGCCTATGCTCAAGGCTTTGCAGATTGGTTTCAACCAGATCTGGGTTACCAATGAGCCTCTTTGCACACCTCTCCATCGAGTCAAACACAGATAGATGACTTTTGGCAGCACCAGCCCAAATGTGAAAACCGTACTCCACACATGGCCGAACCGAAGCTTTATACAGGGTTAAAAGTTGATTCGGTGTGAAGTACCGCCTCACCTTCGCAAGAACCCCCAGTTTCCTTGCAGTCGCTTTAGCCATAGATTCGATGAACCTGAGTATATAATAAATAACAATGAAAATTTAAAGGCAAACATTTTTAATATTTGAAACAAATTGAAAGTAATGTATTACATATTTGTAACATAATTTAAAATTACCACGTTAAAAATGCTGGTGCAAATAATGTGAACATCATCACCACGTGATCGATTATATGTTTGTTCGTGTAAATCTAGCTTTACTTTAGGGATGTTTATGGATATGAAATTTCGGATCCGGATATGGATACAGATGTATGAAAAATATTTTACCGGTTTCGGTTACGGTTACGGATATGAAATTATTTCGGATTATCCGATTGATTCGGATAATTTCAGTTACGGATATTTGATGATTTACGACTTGGTAAAAATATATAATGAATTTACAAAGTTGGACTTTGTTTCTAGGTGGTATTATAATCACAGAAAAAATTAAATAATAAAGATTGTCTAAAATGAGAACGACACGGCTAATGTATCGGCTCGGTCAGCGTGAACTAGTCATAACTTGCTTTATTTAGACTCTGCCCCTATCCGAAATTATCCGAAACTTTTTTATCGGATGTGGTTACGGTTTCGGATATATTATAATTTCGGATATCCGATAGTTTCAGTTACGGTTACGGAGCTCCATAACATCCCTGCTTTACTCTCACCAAGTCAGGAAATCGATATTACATGCAGCGATCCAAATTAGTGGGGAATTCCCCGAATTGTGAGGAATTCTAAGTCAATTGGGGATTGGTGTGGGGATTGGTTCTATGCGGGGTATAATACACTTATACCATAACAACCGATACTTTTCAGACGTTCTCTTCTTAGTATGAAACTATTATATCGATTATTACACATATTACCGATTACTCTTACTACAGAACATCATAAGTTTGTATATTTGAAGTAGGTACATCACTAGGTGGGAACGTCCCTATCTTGAAACTAATACAACGACTAATCTGTTTTTATTCTGTCTAATTTAATTACAAACACACTTATGTTGTGTTCGATTTTACGTTTTGTTTTTATGGCGAGTTCATACTATGCTGGATTTTACTCAGTATGGGCTTGATATGGGTGATGACGCCGAAAGCTACTAGGGAATAATACTCAGCTAAGTAAAAAATACTAGAAATACTTAAAAACGGCGCAGGACAAAATTAGTTTTTTAAATTTAAAAACAGTGATGCAGTTCTTACTCGTGCTTCCAGTCACTAACGCATCATTAGAGATGAAGTTTAGTGGCTTAAAAATATTAAAACAGCGAACAGCAACTGAATACGCACATGATATACGTTAGATTCCTTATTTACTACGAGAAACAATAAAAAAACAGTGTGATATTTTCAAATTTATATCTTCCAAAAAAAATGTTAAATTGTACGGTATGGCAAAAGCCCTATTTAAAATGTATAAAATCTACATAAATTTCATTTTTTCTTTATTTCTACGTGTGGGGATTGAAATATTTTCTCTCCGAATTTGGGGAATTTTGTTGTCATTTTTGGGGAATTAGTAAAATGGGTATTGGCTACCCTGCATGAGGCAATACCTAAAAAGAGAGCAATACTCGAAACCATGTTCTCACCAATATTGTCAAAACTGTCAAAAGTCAAAACAGTGGAAATGATAATTTTTTGTGAATTTTTTGTAGTTTTATAAATCTTTTTTTATATTAATGTGTTATAAAATTATCATATGAAAAATGTCCTGGTAAACATTAAAATTAAAAAAAAACGCAATAATGAATAACAACTCAGAAAATGTATATTACGAGGACATTCCACCTGGGACTCTTAACGAAGAAGATTTTATTTGTACAGAAAAGATAGTCCCGAGAAAGATTAAACCACAAAATATTGTTATGAGATTAATGGACAGAGAAATATATGGCTCGAGAAAACCTGGCTCTCACTTCCATGTTGTCAGGGAGTTCTATCAAAATGTATTTCCTAATTTGACGTTAGTCAATGTTGAGAAACCCCCTTGTTTTCTCCGAAAGTTTAGTCCGGATGGAAAGCATTTCATAGCATTTTCTGCCGATCAAACCTCACTGGAGGTAATAATGACAATGTTTTTATATAAGCCTAATATTGATTGTCAGTCAGTAGATTTTATTTATGAATTACTAGATTTTTATAAAGTACTACTTCCAGAGGGAACACATGTCAAAATTTAAACATTTGGAGTAGTTGCTCTCAAGCAGAGTATCGGTATATCTGATCATATTACCTAATATATTACTGTTTATTGGTTGAAATGGGAAGAAACACAGACTGTTAATTTTATTACAACACTAGCAAACTGCCCTCATTTTGCTTTAGAAAAGCTATGCTGTATCCTAAAAATAGTACCTACATTATTTTAAATTAATTTATAACCGTTTTATTTATGGACAGATTGAGGTGAATCTAACTTTAAATATTAAGTGATGCTTACTATAATATATTATCAAAAACCAAAACAAAATTGATTAAACCATTTCTGAGATTAGAACACACAGACAAAAATTCGAACAATAATTTTTTTGGGTTCTATTTTGTTAATAAAGGCCCCTAATAATAGTTTTTCTCACATACCCTTCATAAACAGAAAGCGATAAATTAAAATGTTATTATATGTATAAATTCTACCTTAAATTATAAACTTTTTGCTAACACATTGAAGATTATTATATCTACTGCCTGACATACTAAGCTCCACTTGGTGGTAGTTTTTAATGAATAAATATGTTTTTTTTTTTTCAGAAAATATATTCAGATATAAACAATTTTATCAAATTAATTAATTGAACTTATTTGTATAATGTCAAGTCACAAAATTTTGAGGTAACAATAGCTTGTCATCCATGAGCAATAATACAAGGACCAATATACATTCTAATAAATATTACAAAATGTATTTTCTATGTAAATCACATTTTTTTCAAAATATAGGCAAACTTAATATCTTGAAAAAAATATATAATTCTATATATATACATGTATATATATGCCGGACATGGTCATTAGTATAGACGTGAAACGAAACCTGGCATGATATCCGAGTGATGGCAGCACCGCCTCGATGATGTTGATACTCGGTTAACATCATGCTAAAACAGAGCCTAGCTAGTGGAGTGACGCCGGATGGAGCCTCAGTTTACATTCTGCATTCGAAGAGATCGGTTCCTCCGCACTAGGAACTGTTACTTGTTTTGTTTGTCCAGTGTGAAGTGTTTGTTAACAATTAATTAAAAGTATTAAATGATTATATGCCCACTCTATGTTCGACAATGCTGCTAAAACTACTGGTGTTGCCGACACATATATATATATATATGTATATAGACTCACTGATATCAATTTTGAACCAATGTGATAATTTTTGTTTGTCTATATGTCCCATTATAACTCAAGAGTTACTTGACCAATCCTATGAAAATTGTTATGTAGTGAGAATATGTGATTGCACAGATAAATATAAGTAAACTTAATGTTGTCTAACCTTGGCAAAAAAACATGTCTGTACTATTTTGAAAATTGTCTGTAGTTTTTTTTGTGTCATCTTGTCCCTTTACAAAGGTCTCCACTAAAGCCTTGTACAATGTTTAATCTTCTTTTGCCTTTCTTCTATTTTCTTTGCCTAACCTAGTCTCATTTGTCAAAAGAAGGATCTGGAACCTTAGAATATCTTATGGTTCGTTTCGATAGGTATCTTGGGATAGATAACAGACTTAGCTACAATACACCAAATTTTATTGCAGTAGCCTTTGAAATCACAACTTTCTGATATCCAAGAAATAATAATAATAATTTTATGCAATGTTTCTTCAGTTTCAATTTTCTTTGTAAACTCTTTTTTAGATATACGAATATAGAGGAGCTGCAGCTGCTGGAGACCTGGTTGCTGGTTATCCTTCAGATCTGTTAAATGACACACACCATAGGATAAGGACACATATATTCTACAGATTTTTTAGGGTACAGTGTTTGATTTTGCTGAATGTAAATGGAAGCTAGAGTGCTGACACCCCGGATTTAAAAAAAAATTATACAAACTTCAAATTTTTTTATTAGCAAAGAGAAATAATTATGCGAGGAATAAAATTTATTTGACTCTTGTGGTGTTAGAACTGAAGCAATTGAATAGCTTTGTCATTATAATTCAATTGAAGAGTTCAACTAAAGTATGAAAAACAGTTCATTTATTGTTACAGCCAAAACATACAGTAAATGTATGTCAGCAAAGACTTATTTCTCGAACAGAGCGTAACCCAGGGCAGATACCATACATGGAGCAACAACTGAATAGAGAGTGTAGTCTTTTTACAGAAGATGGTCGATATGTGATTGTTGGATCAGCAGCTCACATACCAGAAGATTTGAGGCCGCACTTTTACCATATTCACAGCAATAATGAGGCTGTTACTCCGACTATAAGGTATTTTTCTTATTTTGGAAATATTTTCATTGACTACTTTAAACATTTTATAGATGAAAATTAATGGTAATCTCAAATGTAGAAAAAATATACTTACTTAATTTCTGCCAGTGCAGGATAAGAGTTGAGTGAATGAACTTTTTCAGGTCTGCATTAGAAGATTACTCACTCCACTTGGTTGATCTACATCAAGGGAAATTATGTGACACAAAGCATTTTCGAATTGATAAAATCTACCTCTCTCATAATCAAGGAATTTACTTATACAAAGAAGTACTGGCTGTTTTATCAGTACAACATCAAACTATACACTTGTTTCAAATTGTTGATGGAATGTTGATAGAAATAAGAAAAATTGGAAGATTTTGCTATGATGATGACCCTTTTATCGTTAGCTCAGTCTTTGCTCCAATAAGAAATGAGAGGCCTTTTCATGAAGAGACAATAAATAGCTTAAAACACAGACTTTTAGTTTTCTTATACAAGAGAGCTAAGACAATTAGTGACGAAACCAAGGACCCACTTGAGTTGAGAAAGTTTTACAAGTATTTTGACATGTTTAAAAGTTTACGGATGTGGAAAATGCAGTTGTTAGATGAAGATCATCTTTTCATTAAATACGCCAGTGAAGAAGTTGTTACTTTGAGAGTTGCCGAACCTAATATACAGTCGTCATTTTTTGTAATCTACAATATAAGCGAAAGTAAAATACTTGAAGTGTATGAAAACACCTCAGAGGGTTTGCTTCAGCTATTTGAAAATTATTGTGATTGTTTTAGAAATGCGAGATTATGTGCGGACTCACAGTTCACGTGCTCGCCGTCTAATAATCTGTATGCCCGGCTGACTCAACAACGGTTCAAACAGACAATAGTGAGGGCTATATATGGAGGTCGTACTGAAGCAACCAAGAGAATACTGGCACAGTTGCCAATAAGTGCTCAGTCGTATAGTGGGTCACCTTACTTAGACTTGGGGCTCTTTAGTTACGATGACAAATGGGTATCTGTAATGGAACGGCCCAAGGTTTATGGAGAATATCCTATACGGTAAATTATATTTTAATACCTTTTTTGTTTAATTATATTTTAATACCTATTTTGTTGGTATAAAAGATGAAATATTTTCCACTTGTTGAATTGTTTTCTTACAGATTTTATGCGAGAGATTCAGGGCTGCTCAAGTTCAAGATTTACGCAGGAGTTCTGGGACAATCAGTTCCAGCTAGCGCTAGAAGACTGGTTGCTTTTACCTTCCATCCAACAGATCCTTTCGCGATTAGTGTACAAAGAACTAATTCAGAGTTTATCGTTAATTTTCATATAAGAAATGCCGTATTTAGTTGATATATGAATATTTTTATTTAGTTTATAAATTTGGTTGCTTTATTAATACTTATAAGTAGAAATATAATGCACTTTTTGAATTTGTTTTTTTTAAACAACAAATACCTTAATTATTTTAGCAATATTTTTAAAGCGTACGGATTTAGGACCATTCTCACACTTTAAGATTATAAGTATGACAACGGCATGAACACAATTATAACATCACTTATGATTCAAATAATAATACGTGCGACAAATCTAATCCGCTGCCAGCTTTATATTACAAGTGTATGGGAATTTTTAATAGATACTAGCACCACAAAATTTTGATTTAAAGATCTTTAGTGCTTTCAATAAAAAATAATTATTAGTATAAATGCTATTGTATGTTGCGTCCTCTTCGTTTCCTTCTCACTCGTATTCCCCTTTCGTGCTATCAATGTCTTCATAGAAATTATCATTGGTTAGTTAGAGTTTCACTTCTCAAACATTTAATCCACTGGGTAATTACGTTAACGATAGCCGGAGGACTCAAAAAAAAAACAAATTATAATATTTTATTCAATTACGAATTTAAAAATTACACTTAATCAATTATTTAGACAATGCTAATTGACGCTAGAGTCAAGCAATGAATGATAAAATATTTAATTTTAATTGTTAAAGTAATTATGTGACTGCTGATGCAACGCCGAAATAAGGCTACGCCTGGATGCGGGGAATCGCGGTAGCATGCGGCTTCAGTGGTCCCCCTCCACGTTAGACACGTAACAGGGTTCATGAGTGTCGCGGTGACTTTTTAATAGTGTTACAATTAATAAACTACGTAATGTTATTTTAAATAGTATTGTACTATTCTATATTTACAAACGGAAATTGTTCTTATTGGAAGATATCGCAAACCACATGCCGGGCGAGTTGTTATTATATAATTAGTTCAGAACGGTTCCTGCTGTTGTAGATTGCTGGGCTCTGTGTTATCTAGTACAATCGCGACGGTACCCGAAGATGGTAGTACCCCGGTTACATCTTGACCTTCAAGGTATCAGTCTTTGGTGGCATCGATGTCCACTTACCAAGAGAACCGTCTGGTCATTTATCAGTTATTGACATCGAAATTAAACCTGTAGCTAAAACGGTACAAGGAAGATATTCTACAGTTTGTCCGTTATTTACGTTCAGCGACTAAATTAAGCAGTGTTGCATCTTAGTTTCGTTCATATAGAAACAACTGTCGGTCCTTCAAACATCTGAAAGAGAGATTTTTTTACTTACGTATTTGAGGAACTCGTGGCATTTAATTGTATTTAGCTGTAATAGCAGGTTTTCTTATTAACTTCAGTTTCCTGATGATACCACATAATCAAAGAGAATCAATTCTCGAAGGCTGATCTTCCCAAAATTTTAAGGAAATCCACCTTAATCTATGACAAAAGAAAATAAAATGACAATTTTGTCAAATTTGTCATAACTGCACTGTGCTAATAGTTTTCAAATCTGGAAAATGGACATCAAAATCTGATTTTTTAATTCATCTCACTAATGTTTCACAAAGATGTGATGTTAAAGTAAAACACAATTGGACCTATAAGCATGCAGTGTAATCAGCCACTATTTTGTACAGGCTTTCAGAATGCTCAATTCTCACCATATCACACACGTAAGTATGTCAGTAGTCAAGATTTTTGTCAAGGGCTTCATCTTTTATCGATTCTAACTGACGAGGCAATGACGACCGGTTCTACTTTTCGGAGGTTGCTGATATTTAATACCAAATAAATTCTGGCGATACTCGTGTGTTGGTGGTGAGGTTCTTTACCTGCCTGGAGGGTCACCTCCCTACTATAATCAAACATATAACCTGTTTTCTCAGGAATTACAAACGACCATAGGCGGCGGAGACTACTTAATAACAAAATAAAGCCAACAAGCAGTATAATTTACCTGTGGTATTCCTTGCTTCTGTATTTAAATAAATACTTCTTTAGACATTACTACTTATGCAGACAACCAGAAATTGTTTATCCTTACAGAGCCATATTACCCTGATATTATCGGTGAAGGTGATCTGCTGTGGTATACATTGCCTGATGGTAGCGTGCAGTGTTACTTCGTGCCAATAAATAGACGTGAGGTGTGGATGCCCCACTTTAATAGCTCATATTATATGTCAAGTAATATACCAAGTGCTAAAGAAGCCTGGTTCGTGAGAAGTATATTAAATTCGTACGTATGTTGATGTATTTAAAATTAAACAGTAATGATAAATCAGAGGTTTAATAAAGTGTAGCTTCCCATTTGGATGGTCTGGATTTGAAACCTGTAAGCACTTTGAAAATTTATCGAATTTTATACCTTACCGTGTATAGTATAAAGATAAAAATTTATAAAACAAAAAAAAATATGTTCATTTAAAGCTCTTGTCAAAGGCATTTTTGTGATGAAGATAATTGAAAATAAGCTGGATGTCTTTTTAAATATAAAACTACGTCAACTTGAGCATGTACCTATTTAATCACCAATATTAAGTGTTATGTAATTGTGAGGTGAAAAACGTCCTTCTTGGGTTCTTGCCGCATCTTCTTCAGAGTCAGAAGACTATATTGGCTAGCTAAAACGATTCATATTGTGACAGAATTTTGTAATAATCTATTTTTAATAAAAAATACTTGATCATTTGGTTCGAACGTAAATATGGTGAGGTAACCAAACCCGATGGTACACTTACCGCAGTTATTTTTTGGAGAATACTAACTGGTTGGTACATGTTGAATTTAGAGCATCAGTCTATATCGCCAGTAACAAAGAGCAACTGTTGGTATCAAATAACATTTCGTGGTAAAGAGTAATTTTCAGCAATAGATATTGCAGATGCAATTGGCCTTTCCAATAGAATAAAAAAAAAACATGTAACATCATCGATTCGTTTTCAAGCAGATATCCCGCTACAGGACTCGATCAGCCGTCGAATAATTACCGAGATGCATTTTTAAAGAATACTGTTAATCCACCAAGTTACAGTTTTATTCAAAAGGTATATTACACAATATTACTATTGCGTACTTCACAATATAACTACGTTTTAATTAATCATCTGTTTATTTATTTGTTCAGTTCCATAATGATGGTTGGACTTCAACAACTGATTTGAACTATTTTTTTCCATCTCTACGTTACGACTGGACCAAAGGCTGTGCGGCGATTCAAGTAGAAATACCCAACGCGGAAAAAAGTATATATCACTATGGAACAATTTGTAATAGACCGTGTTACTGTAAACACAACATCGAAACGGCACATGTTGAATCCGACTGTGCCAGGAGTGACTGCCCCGAAACACCAATGTGTATAGACGAAGTTAAATCTAAACACAGTTGTTGCGATAATTCAAGAAAAAAGGAGAAAAATCGTAGCAAAAATAAAAAACATACATGTCTCTGTCCACGAGTACATACGGCGGATAAGGGTGTCACCACATATGCCGATCGGGCCATTAGTTGTTCCGACATGAGAGTTTACAACCAAACTGGTAATCATAAAAGTTTGCAAAGAACAGACGTCGAAGCGGAGATATGGTATCCGCGGAGACGGAAATGTAATAAGAATACCGCGAGATGTTCAAGCAACGCGGCCGCCAGCGACAGCGCCTGCAGCAGCGACATTGAACAACTCGTCAATCCGTAAATGAAACCACTCATCAATTTATATTTCACTATAATACACTTTTTCACTTAGTATTACATGTATTTACATTTGAAAAGTACAATAGTAAACAAAAACAAAGAGATTACTTTTTCACCCTAAAACACCTAATGAACATTAATTATACAGCTGCAAAATTTTCTATTTCGTTGGGTTACTCTAAAAACAAACCTTGAGACTAGGACACAGTTGTAGGGATTGCGTTTCAGAGTCGTGAAAAGAAAAATGAATAAAAAGAAGGAAGACTTTATTGCAGTTAATAATAAGCAAATGATAACTTTTGAAATTACACTTTGGTAGTAGAACATCGGCTTCCAGACGGAGCCGGGTCCATTAGCGAGTATCTACCGGCTACGGCTAAGTGATTAGACATTATATATCTACTAATCTACAGTCTCGTTATTCTATTATAATTCATAAGAAATTTTCATTATGTTGTGGCTCGGACTCAGAATAAGTGATACAAGGATTATATAATATTTATATGGATGAAGGCAGAGGATTGTGTACGTACCTTAATATTATTTAATTATAATTTATCCTTATATTTAACGTAGCAGTAGATTGTCGGAATAAATACTATTTCTATGTAGATTGCTGAACGTGAACCAGAGAGTGCAATGTATAACATAAACAACTACAAGTCAGAAATGCAACATTAAAATGCGTCTACTTATTGGTTTACAAACTGCCATCTAGTAAGTTCGTTGCGTTTCAATGTGTAAAGAGGGCAGTAGTAACGAAAGCACTCCACGTAACTTTAACCTAGGACGTTATTATGAACAGAACAACCCGCTAACAGACCGTATTCGGTTCGGTAGATCATTAGCCTAACCAATATTACCAAGTTAATAAATAAATTGTTTATAAAAACAATATAACACTTATTCCTAATATTGCATAAGAATATTAAACGAACGGACTTCCCTGCTGATAGCCCTGATACCACAAATATAAAATTAAAAATAAGGGACAATGCTGTTTCCTTGTATGCTTGGTATTGTTATAAATGTTAAGCCTACGTTAATGGGGAGAAAACACTATTTACACGTAAATATTATAATTTAGTATATTTTAATATTCTTATAATCCTTACCAAAATCAAGCATATAAGAAAACCTCAGCGCCAGAGAAATGGAATTTTAAAAATTGCTTAAAATAATCACACTCCTTATAAGTGAGATTCACGTTTCTTTCGGCATTTTTTGTCATAGTAATCCATCAAACCGATGGATTGATACAAAATTACACGGCAACACCAATTACATTAATTTATTTTAAAATTTAATACTTTGCACAGTGAACGAATGACTACTTCCTAAACTTTAGCACACAACCTGAAAGTTGGCTAATGCAACTCGTTTTTAAGACTAAGCATGTCTTACTTTTAAACAAGGTGCAAATACCAATCTATCACAAATATAATGCAGGACAGCTAAAATGCACAGAATCTTGATATAAATATACCAGACGAATGTTAAGTTTAGACTAAATCTTGAAGGAATTTAATTTTTATATAATTTCTTACATACCAAAATACATCAGAAAATTATTTTGTATTTTCCACCACTAAATTTAAATCTATAAAAATGATTTTATTCAAATGTTGATAATGATAAACTACAATGCTTCTTAGATTCTCTATTCTTGTAAAAGATTTTATCATTGAAAAACATAGTTCAGTCACCATTAAGATTTAAATAAATGGCAAAATATTATGATACAAACATCACTACAAAAAATATTTTGACTAGACAGTACCATAGTACCGACGTATGGTAGTCATAAGTGGGGAATCTTACAAGAATATGCATTCAGATAGGCCTTCAACATCTAAATGGGCTTTTAATGGAGATTAAAACGTCATGCCTATAAGTTTTATGCTCAATTTATAGTTCGCAATATATATACATATATATATGCTTTTATGCATGTGCTTTTTTGCTTTTTTTAATCGGTTCGTCTTAGTATTTAGAAAATGTCAAATAAAACTCAGTATAGAAACGATCGCCATTTTAACGCGACAGTATTGTTACCCTCACGTCACGTGTCAACCATTGAGTATGTTTTAATTCTATTTCCATCAAGTTTTTTCACATAATAATATTTGTAACTTTGCATTTATGCATATTCCTTGTAGTGTTTTTACTTGCGAAATTATGAAATAGCAAAACAAAAACCACAGTATATTTCAAAATAAATTCGATATTTTCAAAACAACCACCAAAAGCCCAGTCATAAAACATTTATATAAATACAGTAATAGATAAATTTTCCTTTATAACACACCAATCTCATAAACTAATTTATATACTATGGTTATATCTTAAGCGAGGGAGTGTCTTTAAACTTTATCAAAATAATTTAGTACTTACACGAAAATCAAATAACTTTTATATAAAATACATCTTGAATCTTCACAGCGGTATCTGACCACTATTAAATATACAGTTCAATTATGTATTTTTGATAACTCGTAGCATTCACTGTAACAAAAAGAAATATCTTAAAATTAACTAATCATTTTTATTTCACAACTAGTAATTTGTTTATTTTATTATTTTTGCACACAATCAAATTGCAGGAAACAAAATATGTTTGATAATGTTGTACAATTTCACTATTTACACTTTATCAGACATTTCTTCCAGTGATCCTAAGTGGACAAATAAGATAGTGAGGCAAACTTAGTGTGTGCCTAAATAATAACATAAAATCAAACACAAAGATGATATAATATATAAACATATACATACTATATAACATAACATAGCACATACAATACATATCTATTCTATACAGCTCTAATTACATAAATCATTGTCAATAAATATTTTCAAGTACAAAAATGGACAATGATTACTATTATTGACTACTATTATTGATTGACGATCCCATAGCCCAGGTGGTAGTGACCCTGCCTGCCGAGCTAGGGGTCCCAGGTTCGATTCCCGGCCGGGGCAGACATTTATGTGACAGATAAATGCTTGTTCTTGGGTCATGGGTGTTTGTAATGTCATATTTGTGTATGTCCATGCCACTCACAACACAGGGAATTCTAGTATGGGGGTGTGAGTGTGTAAACGTTTATTTATTATTACTGGTACTTCTTAATGGGAGATAGGTTTCTTTACCATATTGGGGGATTGTAACTAGTATGCAAACTGGGCAATTAACCCTTACTATAAAATCATATCGTTTTTTACAAAAACTGTGCGGTATTGTATGCGTTTATGCTGTTATGTATATGACAGTTATGTACATGAAGATCAGGAATCATTGCGCAATTTAGAGTAACGTTGAATGTGCATGCGTCAGTTTCAATTTGTGGCTTAGTTCAAGATAACTTTTTTTTTGTGGGGAAGGCAGCTACATTTACTCAAGAACTCCATGATATAAAAGCATAAATATAAAAAAAAACTTGTTTTCGGTATGCCTCTTGAATATTTTGGTAGATACATTAAATTCAATAAATATGTATATTTTATTTTGCTAATTAAGCTTCACTGAACCTTCTCTGAAGCAGTAAGATATCTTTTGAAGCCATATCTTTCCCTCCAATACTAACAAAAAGGAGGTATTGTGAGTACCTGGTGCGGTTGTGGGTGTGGTTGTGGGTGCGGCTGGGGGTCGCGCAAAGTGGCGTCGCGGATGGCGGTAAGCGTACGTCGTGTGTGCGCGAAGGTGGGGCGCTGTGCTGGATCAGCGTGCCACGCTGCACGCATCACTTCGTACGGGCCGGCAGGGCAGCCCTCCGGTGCCTCCATGCGATACCCGCGCTCCACGTGCCGCACCACCTCCGCCAGCGGCTGCGGGACAAGTTTCCTTTATCATCGTTGTCATAATTCAATTGGATTGTCAGTGATCTTTCCTTGAAATTAATGTCCATTACAGATATTATTAATAAATGTTCTGATAGTCATGATGTTTGCATTCATCAAATAAAGTGATAATTCATTTGTGATGCAAAGAAGTTACAATATTTTAGTATTGTATTCTTTGAAATTTTAGTTAAAGAAGAGATCAGATATATATTTCAATTATTACCTTTAAGCTAATCCGAAAAAATTAAGAAAATAACAACTTACAATTCTCGGGTATGGCACTCTTCCAAATGAATAGATCTCCCAAAGAAGAATACCGAAGCTCCACATATCCGATTTATTTGAAAATTTCTGAAACGAGTAACATTACTAATTACGCCTATCCTGGCTAGCCGACGTTCAAGTTGACGAAATAATATAATACACCATTAATAAAGATTATAAATTTGTCCTCATTTCTGCAAATTTACTTATGACAATTATGTTCATCATAACAAATGGTAAGTAAATTTTAGTAATTGCGCCTCTTCAAAAAATTTCAATTTTAAGACCAGCTACGTGAACGGTCTAACGAAATTTTAAGCCCTTGTGGCAGCAGTACTGGTTATTTCTGTACTGTTTTAGGTTACATATGTATAATCTTACCGTAAAGTGGCTATTTAACAATCAGCAGTCAACATCACGTTATAAGCAGATTATAATATAAATGCATTTTATGTTTTATTTTTATTCGTGGCACGCGAACGAAGGCATCTTATGGCAAGGAAATGTGTAACAGAAAAATATATTTTTTTCTCATGAAAAAATTACATGGCCTCTTTTTAAATAATTATGTTCGACTATTATTATATCAGCTTAATATTTTAAAAGCGACGGCGAAAGCGGTTTTGTGTTAATGATATTGACGGTTTCGCTATTAAATCATACATAAACCTTTTACGACCGTTTTTAAATAATAACCTCATAATAAAGAATAGCAATTTTTCATCTCTATTGAAGCACCAATTCAGCTTATAGTATTTTCAATCTACGCTTTACACGCATTGCAAGTAATCCATAATAACCAATAAAAGGACTCTCACATTGAACTTGAGAGCCTCTGGAGCGGTCCACTTTATGGGCAGCTTCGCCTGCACCCTCGCTGCGTCAGCTGGATCAACAGGGGCTGCGTCGGAGCGTGCAAGCCCAAAATCCGCCACCTTGGCCGTACCCTCTGCCGATATGAGCACGTTACGTGCTGCCAAGTCGCGATGCACGACGCGTTGTCGCTCCAGATACTCCATGCCGCAACATGCGTCACTAAGAATTTTTTAAATTCGTATTGTGGCATTGCTTTTACTTCAAACAAAAAAAAAATAGATTTTTGATTGTTAAGCAACGCACTAGAATCCAATGTTATAAATTGAACGATCTCGGAACGGAGAGCTGACTCATAACATAGGATCACTATTCCGATCCAAACTACAATTTTAGAAAATAATTCATAATAAAAGGAAAATTTCAACGTTCCCATTCTATTCAGTAGTAATATTATTCATTAACCATAATTATTATTCATTAATCATTAGTTAATAACTAGATAAAATTGACAATCTTGGTATATTTGATTTATTATTACAAAAATGATGGTGGAATCTATAATCTAACTTGGAATATAAAGTTGACAATGGCGTCCTGTATATCATGAATACAACGCGTGAGCGCACTCACTATGCGAAGTTGATTTGGTTCAGTTGCGTAACGTAGTGGCGGCCGCGACTGCGCAGGTAGTCGAGCAGCGAGCCCTGCGCGCAGTGCTCGGTCACGATGCACGTGCTGCCGTTCGAGGTGAACACCACGCAGCCCAGTAGCCGCACCAGGTTCTCGTGCTTCAGAGACCTAATGCAAAACCAAAAGTAACTTTAGGCGTATGAGACGCAAGCAACACGGTGTGTCTAAGACGAGGGGTGAAGAGGGGTGAGAGGGGTGGATAACGATTGCGCTTACCAAAGAGATGCCCATCGGCTGTGCAAGCAGGCGGGCCGCAACCATAATTCGGTGCAGGCGCACATCAAATCAATTTCTATATTATATTCGTACCAATCTTGTATGGTGACGCAATTAATTCATTATAACAATAATATTACATAAGATTCAAGATCACCAAAGCCCAATTTATATGGTATAATAAGATAGCACGAAGAAAAATTTTCAGAATTTGTTATCGCTCGCATCTTGCAAATGCACGGCCACTCAATTTTACGGTTGCCACATTTTCGTCCGGACATTAATAATATTTTGTCGCAAATAAAAACTTCGCATTCATTGTTACCACAGTCAAAGAGCTTATTACAGTAAAAAAAAATCTAAGATGGGGCCGGAAAACCGGCAGGAGTGTACGACTATTTTATAAAATGTGAAGATGAGTATAGAAAGTAAGCAAAACAATTTGACCACATCACTGAAAGTTTAGCATGTGAGTTCCGCCAGTGAAGAAATTGAAAGTCAACGTTCAGGAATAAACGTGATTTCATATTGTAATTAATTCCTTTTGTATTTTATTTAGCTATTTAAATTGTAATGTTCATCTTCACATTTTATCCAATAATAAATAATTTAACATTTAAATTTATTTTTATTAATCGAAGTACAGTTCTATAATGCGTCTTAAAGTTATGCTAAAGTTAAAAGTACCTCGCAATACTGATTATCATAAGATGTTCTCTCAAGCGGAAAAATAATCGTTAGGACAATTAGGTTATCAGCTTTATATTATATACCGCTTCCATGCGGTCCGACATATTTGGAAATAGGAAGTCAGTCGATGCACAATATTTATTCTAAAGTAATGTACAGTGTAGTATAGCGCAAAACGACTAATGTGCACCCATGCTCTGATCTACGCCATGAGTTGAAAAATTTGCGCAGTCAAAGTAATGAAAGCGGCCATACAATTTGACGCGATCGATAGAAACCTTCATGAAATTTCAAAGATAACCTAACACACGCAGTATTCCTTACTTTATTTTATACAAGTATTTTGATTGGTTACACATGTTCAGTTCAGTGTACCTAAATATATTTGAAAAAATACAGTACACTACATTTATTAATCTGAATTAGATCACACGGCGTTCATCCACCAGCACACCACAAAACTATCACGCTTTGTGGCTTGTCATATTTTTTCTAGAACGATAGTGATTGAAACATTTCATATGTGTTAACTTTTTAAAAGTATCAAATACTTTAAATTTATAAATAATATAATTCCCAAAATGAGCCTAATGAATTCCATGCAGGTTCGTAAATAAATGCAGTTGAACAAATTGACTTACGCCATAACACTGGCTTCTGCGCGGAACTTGCTGGCGGCTTCGCGATCCTTCAATATTTTAACGGCAACCTTTTGGGTGCCGTTCAGTATCCCCAGCATCACATCACCAAACTCGCCCTTGCCGATGTTCTCACGGATTTCGAGATCGCGCTCGTTTATCACCCAACCTATCAATGGCAATACAAAAACGTTGCTTATTTATTATTTATTTTTATGCGTTAGAAGCAAGAACTTACGAGATCAATCTCGAGCAAGTTAAGCATGTCAAATAAGTAAGTTCTAAATTCATGTTGGTTATTAATTGTAAAGCGTCAAGACGTAAAACCTTATTAATATGAATCGTAGTCCAGTGGTTTGAACGTCGGTTTCCCGTTCGAGAGACCCGAGTTCGAATCCTGCATTAATTTTTCAAATTATGTGCGTATTACAAATGAATGATTACTTCCTTCGGTTAAGGAAAACATCGTAAGGAAATCTGTACATCTGACAGCTCTGCATAAGGTTGTCAAAAGGTGTGTAAAGCCTGCCGACCAGGTCCTGGCAAGCGTGGCGGAATGTAATGATGATGACAGACGACGTAATCGCAGCTCTTGTCATCTTCGAAGTATTAAAAGCGTAATTTGTCAAGAACCCTGTATGTTTATCAAACACATACAAAAAATAAATTTGCTTGAGTTTGATGTTTGGAATGTGCCTTAGATGACGTGAGTAGAACAGAGTACTTGAATTTGATCTGGAAAAACATATTTTATATACAAACTTACGGGCGTCGACAAACTTTTGCGGTTGAATGGCGCCGTCCGTTTGGTCCGCAGATGGCATTTGCGCGGAATACGTGTGTTGGAAATGCCCCGAGCTCAGCGCACTGGAAACACTCGGGGTGGGTGGGTAAGGAGGTGGTTGCTGAAATTGAATATAATACTGTAATGATAAGTCTATAAGATATGTAGTTATTACAAAATGACACATCCAAGCTGAAGCTGCGAATGCTACATTATAACTATGTGATATGATGCAGCTCGAAGGACCAAACATTTTGGGGTTACATGGAAGATGAATTATTTTTTCCATAGCAAGTGTTTCATGTAAACATGGTTTTCTTATAAGCTATAATTTCTTTGTAATAAAATATAAACAATTTAGGACAAAACTTTACCTGCGGCAGTGGTGAAAATGGTGGCTGCAGAACCGTATTGTTATTAGCACCATTGGGTGATGCTTTAGGTAAGCATCGGACTAACTTCGTGCAGAGTCCGTCTGCATCTATTAGATAATGCTGTAAAACAATATAACAATGATCAATTAGTGTTTTATAGTCTCTCGGCGTATCGATGTTCAGGTATCATATATTATATACCGGATGGTCATAATGTGAAATACGTGGCTTTAACCGACGACCCCGTAGGCCCGTTGGTGGTGACCCTACCATCCGACCGAGGTGTCCGAGTTCGATTCTCGTAGTAGTAGTAGTAGTCGTAGTAGTAGGAGTAGATATTTAAACGACTGATAAATCTTTGATATTTTAAATTATTGTTGTATTAGGCTACCATTATCTTGAATGTGCTGTGCAATTTAAATTAATAAATATGAATTACTTATACTTACTTGTATAAGGTCTGTCATAGTATCGAAGAATTCTTCGTCATCTATTGTCAGTCGTTGGTTCAAACTGTCAGGCGCTGTAGCCCATTTCACTCTATAAACAAGAAACCGAGGGAATTAAAGATCAAGAGAATGTGTGAACCATTTGAATATATCAATGTTTGCTCATTTCTCCTGAAATTCACAAAGAAAACGTGTGTTTTTTAAAAACATGTCTGTTCTGTGCAATCTGTTTTGAAGCCGTTTAATAAAATTTTGTCGTTGTGGTATCTAAAGCAGCTTGTCATTGATAGAAGATATCAGAGACCTGTACTCAGCCACGAAAATGCTCCACTTGGCTATTTTGTTATACGTACGTCGTTTTATTAATAATCGCTGGAATATACCTGACACTTGTGTTCAGTATTCTTTGGCTGCTACATAAGCAGTTAGGCAGTTGAAGCGTGCAAATATTTAATTGCTCGGTAGGCAGTAATATTATTAATCGTTACATAATCATATAATGGAAATTTTAATATAATTGTAGACTAAGTGTCAATAAAGTGTTGAAGTTTAAAATTATGAAGTATATGTTGAGTTAAAAATGAGAAAGCATCTTCAATCTCCCCTCAACAATAACAGTAGACTACATACCGGTAGTGTTCTACTCGGCCCCGGTAGCGAACGCAGAGCGTGTGGTCGCCAGGGAAGTTGGTGCTCTCGCGCACCAGGAACACGCCGTCGGTTGAGCCCGAGAGCAGAGCTTCGGCCCGCTCTCGCGATATCGCGCCGTGGTGCCAACTAAAACGATACAATAATATAATTAATAATATTGGTGGGTATTGCAATTAATAAATATTCGTAGTATCTAATTTATAGTAAAGCAATTAGTAACTTATTTTGTGGAAAAAGTTCATTTTTAATTTTTTTTATATTTCATGACTTGACAATAAACAATTTTATCCAGTAATTTACTATATTTATCCCATGAGACTGTCTATATAAAAGATGATATTGAAAAAAAATACAAAAGATACACAAAGCGTTTTATATACAGATGTGTAATAATTTTTTTCTTGCTCCACTTTTTGTCCCAGCAATCCAAAAACTATTGCATCAAATAGAACCAGTGACAGCTTTATCTCTGCATCGCGATAACTCTGCTTAAACAATAGGCCGAAGAAGTTGCTGGGAAAATAATAATAATATTACAGAGAGCAAAAAATTTGTTGGTTGCTAACAATCATAGCTATAACACGACGAAGTCAGGCCGCTAGTTAAATGTTATAACGCATAACAATGTTATTCACTCAACGCATAAGCGGATTATTTATTTAAATGAGCCATTTGCGCCATTGCGCTGTATATAAACAAGACAAAACATGTGTTTATTAACTACAGTGTGTTACCACTTGTAGAATTCCGATTTACATTAAATTGATATAAATACATGTACAAGTAGAAATGTACTTCAAAGATTTATATTAATAAGTAACACTAAATACTACAAAGATTATAATACAATATTTTTTAAATCATTCAACTGATAAAAAAAAAACAATTTTTGTTTAAGTTACAATAATCTCAGACTATGGCTTCTCAGCCATTGATGAATCATTAAATCATCATAAAGCATATTGAGTTACAAAGCGCTATAAATAAAATAATATGCTGCAATATAACTACATACATATATACATACTAAAATGCATTAAGTTAAAAAAGTTAAAATGTTAAAAAAGTAATTACTAATATTTGGTACAATTAATGTGTTGATCAATTATTGCATCGCTATGAATATTAGGTTGAAACTTATAATTAAAAAGAAATTACAGGTTCCGCTGGACGTAACATGATCGGATCCCATAACTCATAGTTCTAACCATCGTCTCGCCAAAGTATATTGACAAGTACAAGTATATTGAGGGAACATGACCTCAACCAATCAAGCTCTTCAATTTACGCAATCACCAAGTACATCAAACATATAACCGCATATAAAGTTTTGTTTGAAAATTTTTGTTACACATTTACTCACAGCAAATATCTTTATGTTTTCTACTAAAGGTACGTTACGTAAATTACAATAATGCTAAAGGTTAATAATAGCAATTATAACATTGATAAAATACTATTTACTCTGCATGTTCGTAATTGGGAAGTGTTGTAGATTTCACTTTCTGCGGCGTATCGCACTCACTAGAATCACCGCAATCGTTCCCCATGTCTCACGTCACTGCGATCGAACGCGACTGCCAGATAAGTAAAGAATTACAACAAATCTTATCTGTCATCAAATCGCTGTGTTGTCATGTTGGATATTTTTGTATTTTTTATCGCGAATTGAATTCCCTCTTGTATTTATATAATCCTAGACTACTAGTACTAGTAGGACAAACCTAAAGTTCAATTATTGTCTGCTCGTAAATCGATAATTTTGAATTGCGTATTTGGGTAACACAAACGTGTAATTGTTAAATAAAGTGCTAATATGTTTACTCAAACTGGCGGTGACTCCATCGTTGTTTGCATAGTTATGATGAACAAATTAGCACAAGGTCCTACAGTAAAGTATAAATATTTGTGTGCCTCTAAAACAATTTGTAAATGTTCTACAAACACTAACCCGATTTGGCAATAGTATTATATACATTAGACCTGTTAGTACAACGTTAAGTTGAATATTAATGGGACCAGCATCAGCACCAGGGGATAAGCATCTTGATCTTCTACTTTTTTAATTATTATAATTATTATTACACGATTTACACAACACGTAAAATAATTCTTGAACGTAAAAATGATATTTAAAATAACGTTAATGTGTATTAAAAAAAGCCTTCCGTCATTCAATTTATCGCCTATTTGGCGCCATATGTAAATGATAATAATGACAAACTTATAACGACTCCATAATTCATTAATTTAATATTTTCATGTTTATCTCATTAAACATTTATTATCACATTTTAAATAAAAAAAAAACAAATTATTTCATTTATTCACAGCGATATCATCAGTCTTATGTGAAATTTCACAGGCAATAATTTATCATGCGCAATATAGTCTAACGTCGCACTTTCTATTGGAAATGACAAAATAATAAGCATTAAGCATTATCATTGTATTAACTTCCTTCATTTTTGATCATGATAACAAAAAGGTGCTAATTCCAATCTGATTACTATATTATTATCCGCACGGAAATCAAAACGTTCCATTTGGTTAAACGCGTTTATCACGCGTACATAAACTTGTATTTGATATGTTATGAGGTTATGACATAAATATGTTTTGCTCTTTCTAACACGTCTAAGTAATAATAATAATTGGCTTTTTACTTTCGATTTTTCACAGACTATTATGAACGGTCCCGGGAGAAACGGCAAGAATCGTCAAGGAAGAAAATATTTCAATTCACAGTTACGGAGAACACTTATCACGTACGCATAATGTCTTAATTGAAGCTACATCCTTTTTCTATGAGTTATTGACTTATTATATAATCTGACTTAGTAGTCTGAGTAACATTTTGATATGTGGATATAGACTTTGACGTTGTTCTCATTTCATTTGGGATATTTAAAAATCGATATCTCAGATAATACCTTAGATTTTACATTATAAATCGAGGAACTACCGATTTCTTTGCTATTCAGAATCAATATGAATATATAAAGCGTTATTATTCTAATAGATCTTTTATTACAAACGTATTCGATATAGGCAACATCTATTTCATATAAAATGTATAAGTGAGATAACAGTCTATGACTTAAATGTCCTAAATTAAACTTAAAAGTCTTAAATGTCCATGTGTTATGCAATCGGTAATTGTACTTACGGCCATTGTGTCATATTGACGAGCCTGATGCCGGCGGGCGGCGGGTTTTGAGTGGACGAGTTGACCAATACATCACTGGGTCCCTTCGACGCTGCTGTAAATAAATAACAAAAAAACCACATCCTTCGGTATATTAAAAAAAGTACACTAGTTAGCGTTCCGATAAAAGAGCATTATGTAATATGAATATATATATTGTTAGCAGCAAAGTGACGTCACATCCGTTAAGAGGAGGGGATGGCGGACAGTCACCGCCAAGCACCTATATAAGACGATGAGCGCTCGTCTTGACACACTTATATTTGTGGTGAACGTTTTAAGGGGAAACTCTGCCCGTTTGAATAGTCAATTCTGTTTCGTCTTATATTTGTTTAGAATTTATTTACAACAGTCTGCTTGATTTTCTATTTCGTGATTTATAAATTTCACCATTTAAAATACTCGTGATCTTAATGAATTTCTTATTTTTATTTATTTAGTCTCGTTTTTGCTAAGATCAGAACTGGGATAGTTCTCACGTCCCCTGACCCGTTCCAAAGCAGATTAGCCATTCAATTTTAAAAATCTTTTTTTTAATTTTTTTGAAAGTGTGCAAGTGGTCATTTTATGTGGTAAGGTGATAAAATCTGGTGAATACGTTCCAGTTTGATTACTGTAGGAGACGATAGCGTATTTTCAAATACATTGTTTGTGTAGCTTTGTCGTTACTCGATATTTTTGCCTACCCTCAAGTTAGTTGGCAACTTTTGTCTTCAAACTTTTGTCGTGAAAACGAAATTAGTCATAATGGTG
>PDGT01000016.1:5000022-5020009 GCA_003671415.1 Megathymus violae | reverse complement strand
ATACAACGCTGGTTTTCTTCTATCATTAACGGGTTGCCGGTTTACAAGCTCGCGGAGGGCTTGAGCGGCTGAACTTTTCGACAATACAAAATAAAAAGGTGAAAACATTTTACGGTAGATTCTAGAAGCAAGAGGGCTAGCTGGCCAGGCCTCAATTCTACCAACTTGAACAAGCACCGTCGGGATGAAACTGGTCAGGAGGAGCCCCAGCGACTTCCAAGAGGATGGAACATGGAGCAAGAATGTTTTTGAGAGCAAGCCTTGCTCTTGTCCAACAGGATGCATAACGGGCAGAGGAGGTTAGCTTGGAATCAGGTGAACGAAACCCCTTACAGCCCTGGTCGTGGTTTTGGTTTTAAACTATCTTCAATTTCCCCCTAACACAATTTTTAAAACAGTTTATAAAAATCTAAGTTTCAACATAACTTCATAAAATTATCAGTGTTCCAATGTTCACCCAAGAAAACTAATTGTATTAATTTCATTTTAAAACATATAACATCGGATAGGTATGTACGTATCAACCAATAAAATTTACAAAATTCAATATAAATAAGTCAACACTCTTCGTATTTATCAACAACGACAAATATATTATTATTGCCAATGAAAAAATGGCAGTATCTAGCATTAGCCCATGCAACGTTGTAGCGTCTCGGTTTGCAGCGGGCCAGCCCACATTCATTGCAATGAAATCATAAGTACAACACGAGCAAACAGAACGGCCGCGCCGCACCGCGCCGATCACTGAACGGCGCGTGCCGAGTTGAACGACCACCACCACGAGCACGTTTCACTTTCGTCCTCTCGTAGTCGTCGCGCATCGTCTGCTACCGTGCCCGCAACTGCCAACTGCCAATTTCGCTAATCACCCCACTAACATTTATTTACAGGGAAAATTTTAAAACTCCCATTTTCCCGGGAAATTATCGGTTTTTGAGCTGCTGGAGCAAAAATGTAATTAAGATTAACTCAAGTAGGAATTGTCAAGAACATTACATATATTTTTAACAAGAACATAAAATACAATTTTGTACGGTTCAATCGTTCACCTATAAAAACATTAATGCTGTCGGTACATTTAACCGTCTCAAGATAAACTTTTTTACGACAAGTAATCAAGAATATCGGCAGTAGCAATGTTACTGTGTGAAGTCTGAAGAAAATTCGCATTGAAGCAGTATAACACAGCGGTAGCAAGGGATGACGCATCAGTGGTAGCCAGCTGGGACACAGGGTCGCAGAGGTCATAATCTAGATTTATCTTAATATCTCAAAAGGCTGCTAAATTATAATAAACCTTCACCGGACTACGATTAAGCTACCTATTAAGGCAAGAATAAGCTGACTTTGAATGAATATTGTAGATATCATGGAGAAACGTGATTCAGATACACAGAGATTCAGACATCTGCCGATTTTGAATAACTATTGCAGTGTTGTTGCTGCGAACAAACTGTTTTCTGAAGCGCAGCGATGTGAGATTGCTAGTAATGATATATTTATCAAACAGGTTTGTTTCTAGTTCGTTCGTGTTTATTACACTACCTACTCTACGAATGAACTATGAATGGATCGGTTGCTCGTATTTCAGTCTGCTATTTTGCAAAACGTGCGTTGTGTAATCAGTAAGTAGATATCATATCAATATTATATGTGATGAGCTTGATCGTAACTGATTATCGCACATTTTTCTATTAAGAAACTACTTCAAAAACGTGTTTTTTGTTCGCTTTTATATTGTTAAGCAACAACTATGAACACAAAATTTTCTACTCTTTCTAAGATCATAAAAGTAGTCCTATTGATTAGTGACTTTATTGTTTGGATATACATATATATATATATATATTATTTAAATATTTTCCTATCGTAATCAAATATAGTCTATCACATAGATAAGGTTTAATAACTGTTGTTTAAATAGTTGGGATAAAATGTCTGAATTTTTCTCACAAAAAGTGAATTCGCCATATTCATTCATCCAAGGACTGTAGTTTTGGCTTGCATCATATTAATTAAGCTCCAAGCGACTTCTCACGCCGTTACTTTCGCCATCATTGATACCGTAGCCGATTTGGAAAAGTTTAATTTTACGTTCAAATACGTCGTGCCATTCAAAGCCAATTCTGTTACACGAAAAAGGGCAAAATGTTAACTTATAAATATATCTGGTTCTGACTCTAAAATATACAAAATGACATACGCGATGGCACTGAGCAGCGCGCGCGCGTGTGGACGTTACCACATACACCACACACATAATAACATAGTTTGTATATAAAATAGTTTATTTCAGTAACAATAAATTATTAGAAACATGCAATTTTTCAAGTTATCGAAGTTGCCGATATATATTATGCATTTATTGTAGAATTTTAAGGTCTTCATTGTAACCAACAGACGAAGAAGAGATTCTGTAATTTTTTTATCCATAGATGTTAGTAGTTTTAGCAGTAGTGTATGGGAATAATCAATTTATTAATATAAGCGATAATTTTAAGTTTTTTTTTTATGTTAATAGCCGACAAACGAGCAGACGAGCCAGCTGTTGGTAAATGGTTACCGTCGCCCTTGGACATCAGCAAGATCCAAAGTATTACTGATGCGTTTTCAAAGTGAATGAAGTTTAATGCAATATACATTCATCCTGATGGTATGGTTTCATTTAATAGCAATAAACCCTTCCGCCGCCGCGTTCATCGCGCCGGTACTACCTAATCTCTTTAGTTAAATATTGAGAGTGCGTTACTCTATTGGACATATGTCTAGATGACGCAAAAGATAAACACCCACGTTCTCCACCCCAAGGCGATCCTGTAGCTACCTTGCTATATTACGAATTTAGCAACGCCTTGAATACTATGAAGAAATTAATAGAATTCCTGGAATAATCCTCTTAAAACACAGTCCTAACTAGATTAGTGATTCATTACATTTCGAAGGGCACTAATAATGTATCCTTGAAATTGTTTTTTTCAATGACATAATAAAATAACATAGGTGCATTTTACTAATCTTTACCATATATGGTCAATTGACCATTTATACTTTATCTTCAACTAATATAATTATTTTAGATTTGATTCAATGAAATGAAATCATAATCTGACTCATTGAAACATTACTCTTAGTACCTATGCTTCTGTAGTTCAGAAGGACAAATACCTAAATATGTTTATGTTTGTCGGCATTCAGTTCGTATTTTATAAGAATAATTTTACAGTTACATTTATATGTAGTACATAATTGTGTGTGTCCGAAATAAAATAAACGAAAGAAGACAATCTTAGAGATCTCAATAATACAGATTATTTATAAATTTTAATCACATACTTATTAAAAAAGCAATATATAGGTATCAATTTTAATTTTTTTCTATCAAAAACCACTGTTAAATAATCAGTAAATTGTAATTTACTTTGCGCGTACCATTCCTGTGGGTCTCAAGTAGGTACGTAAAGCTTGTGCCATATGGTTAGTCCATTCCAGAATTAACTTAAAGCAACGATTATCGACTCGCGCTAATAATAAAACCATTTGCACTTTGATATGTATAGGCTTCACACTATAACCATATACCAATATGACTATCGTCAACAACGATTCCAGAGTCCGGTAATACTATATGTATCAGCATAACAACTAAGTGTTTATACTTTACAATATACTGTTTGGAGATAACTACGACATATACACTCGCATACCTTTATATGTTATAATCAGATCATGTGGCTTTCCAATACAATCAACAGCAGCAGGGCGATGGTATTCTAACGTCCAAATTAACGCAATAATTATTTCACTACATTTGGATAAACAGAGAGTTTCGAAAGACAGTGTGCAGTAACGTTTACGCCAACACACGATTACACGGTGAATATCAATACAGAGAAGCGCACTTTTCTGTTTACACACTTGACAACGCTCAGGCGTGAGTCAACCGCGCGCGGGAGTTTTCTTTGTTTGTTTACATCGACAACGTGACGAACAAGATCGGGAGGACATGAAACGCAAATTATTCGCGACCGAGATACAAGTTTAACACGACGAGCGACGTGCAAACTCATAGCACGTCAATCGCGGACTGCCGGAGCGCCGGGTCCGATCGGACGGAATGCCATACTGAGTTACGACACGCTGAGGAAATTTCCCTATATGGAAATATTATAACAAAATTATGATTAACCTAGGTGAGGGATAATGTATATAAAAACGTGTTTACTTAAAAAATCAATCGGCCAAGCAGCGTCTTTCTGCATGGGCTACAAGAGGTTCCTCCTCTGTCGTGTATGCGCGTAAATGTAAAATAAGCACAAGCGAAAAGCGTGAATGTTTTATTTTTATAAATGTGCAAGGAATTATAAATGATTGATTTTCTGATATTTCAGAATAGTAAGATTTTTGACGAGTACGGTGTACAAATACTTTTAAAACACGTAATGACGAACAATACATGTTTGCCACTGAAAACACACATCGTAGAATTAAGACACGCATATACTATTGCCGTGCGGTTGGTAACAGAGGGGTAATTTTCGAATATGAATCATATTTCCGTGAGGGGTCTCTACTTGTTACATAAAAACGATGGTGCACACAATAAAATACTTTTTATTTATCATGATACCTTTAAAATTACCTTAAATATTCAAAAGGTAAAAATTAACAAAGCTATCGACTTGACGTTGGCCAATAATAATTAAGGAGAAATGCCCGTGGCATGGGTCAAAAATCCTGGCCTTCACTTAAACTTATGTATATTTTTTTGAAATTCTATACTTGTATGTTAATCCGAGCATTACAGAAAAAATGGTGGATTTTGTCGTGTTTTTCACTTTTCGAAAATCAAAATAGGTTGAATAGAATAGGACCGCCGTAATAGCTTTAAGCTTTTCGATTAAACAAGTTTTTGTACAATAAGGATACCCCACTCGGGGTTCACTTAATATTTGCAGACAAAATCGCTAGCAAAATTAAGATTAATTCAAATGCATATCACTTACTAGCAGATGCCTGCAACTTCGTTTACGCAATATGTCTATGTGTTAAACACAAAACTCAAGAATACTAATTAATTAGATAATTATATACGTACATTTAATCTGTGTGTCATGTTAACGATACATGACAACTAAAAACAGTTACACAACTAGCTAATATTTATAGTAATGAAAACGAATCAACTGACAGGTTTACATAACCTTTAAGTTATAGAAAATTAAAGCACTATTATGACACACACATACAAACACATGGAAAATAACCAAAAAATATAACTTAGGAAGAAATACGAAAGCAATGATTTAATTTTTATCCGTAAGGTTTATATATAGATATAAGGTAGGTAAGGTATATCGGTAGACGTTACGGCTATCAAAAAAAATGAAATCGTTATTTTCGTATTTCTTCCGAATTCATTGGTTTCTTTCCATATGTTTGTGTGTGTGTACAATATAAAGATACAGATAGAAAAGAAATTTAGTCGATCTTGATATTGAACAAACAATATCTAACTGTATCTTAAGACCTCTTTAACCTCGGGAGATAAAACTTTAATCCAGATATTACAGATATAATATAATATTATATTACTTTTTAATATTATCTGAAGCATTAATTAAAATAAATATTTTGAAAGACCTAGGCACATATATGCTAACATCATTTAAACTTCGCAGTGGAAATGTCACTTTTGTCAACCCTAAATAAAGTTGTAAGTGTCACTTGTAATTCTTGTATAATTGTATAGCCTGGATATATAAGAGTACGATACGATACGGAAATTATAATTTTAAACCATGCTTATAAATCAACATTAGTAAACAAGTAGTAGCAAGTTCCACAACAAAGTTTACCCCGATGAAGCCGCAATAATGTATCGTAAAACAGCCGCTGCATATTACGTACCAAAAACACGTCTACCTTGCTAAATGCACTCCACTGCGGTCTATATTAGTGTGGGCTAAAAGAAGAGTGCTTTCGCGTTAATATGACATCCGTACGTTTATAAACGTAACACAATTAGTGGTGTTTACGACAACTAGACCGTGAGAGGAATTCGGAGAACGATAGTGTTCGCTCCGCAATGCCCCGTGACCGACTCTGCGATGATGGTTATTGTTGGTACGCCCTCTATTCCGTTAAGTAGACCGTGCGTATCAAGCACCACGGTTTGTCATCGCAATGCATTATTAAAGCTAAATACTTTGTTTAGATGTTATAATTTCACGATCTATGTTTTGTAAGATGATAATTGCTTTATTTATTTACAATTAAATTCATTTACAATTAAATGGTTCCACCGTAGCTCTCATTAGCAATTGCTATTTATGGCCTACTTAAGTTATAGTCAACACACAAGGGTCAAGCTACCTCGCACTTTTAGGTTGTATCTAAAAATTTAAAATGCAAAATTGAAATTTGTAACAATATTCATAAATTAAATAATTGATTACACAATCAATGGAACCGCATAATTTTTTGTCAATGGCTTGTTAATATTTCTTATAGTAGTATTTTAAATTAAAAAGAAGATAAATCGATTCAGATATAGTTTACTTTACTTTCGTAGTTATACATATATATGTATTCACATCAGTATTCACAGATATTATTTTCAATCATTATGATTTCAAAATCTGAATCAAACATTTATATGTATGAGATTATAAAAACCAATATTACGCAGCGTTACTATTTTTCCTGTACACAATAAGATAAATCATGTCGACGTCAATATTTGCGCAACAATGTTTTTTCTGACAAATGTATATATATATATATGTATGTATGTATGTATGTATGTATGTATGTATAAAAAAATGGGTGTGCAATAAACAGTATTGTATTGTACCAATAGCAGCGAAGATGATCATCAACTGATGTTTTATGAAAACAATAGTTAGTATCAGGTTAACAAACCGAGAACCGGAGCGAAAACAAACGAGGAAGTGATGATAGGGTCGGGCTAACAATCATTAATTAAGGACTGGCAACATCCACGACAAGAATATACCTACACCTAAAGACATGCAATATTTTTGTTCGTTTTGAATCACATTGTAAATTGAATTTTGAACGAGAATATATAGGAAACTGCTATGATATTTTAGTACCGTTTTGAAATTTGTATGTGTTAAAAAAATAATAGTGTCCAACAACTTATAATAGATTATGATAAAAATCTATCAAAATTACAAGTATTAGGGTCGTCGTTACGACGATCTTTTATAGGCAAATCGACAATGTCAATAAATAACACGAAAATAATTTCGCTAACTGCAAACACTGTATGAACATTCTACCGATTACATTTGATTCCCAGCCAATTTGATAGGCAGTTGTGAAACGTGTAGAAACATTAGTTTACACGTATCGCGTATGCCAACATATTATTATTATTATGGTCGAACGATTAACGAAGGATAACGAAGTCTCTCATCAAATTCAGTCGGCATACAATGAATGTGCCTGCCTTCTTTACTTGCGCTGCGATGCGACGGTGATGTCATCGCACGCGTCCGCCCGACGTCCGTCAACACCGCTCATGGGTAACTGCTGCACCTTCCCTTCCTTGCTAAGTTTAGCACAGAACAGATAATATCTACAGTAACTATAGTTAAAGACCAAAACAAAATTAACAACGAAAACAGTGTGCTGAGTGTGCCACTCAGATATGTACTAAGATAGCTTTATTTTAAATACAAAGTGTCATACAAAATATTTATCCCATTATGAATCAGAAACAGGTAAAGATCACTTGAGAAGTGATTTTATTTTAAAATGTTTCAAATAATTTAGGTTACAAGAAAAAAACTAGTTAGAAGATAGAAAATTCAAGAATTTCTAGTCATCAATATGTTATGAATATTTAAAAAATAAGTCTTTTATTAACATTGTCGATTGAGGTATAGAATTTATACAGTAATTGTAATACAGCAGATATTACTGTTAGTCTTTTATTTTTCTCATTTTATATACAACAATAAAATAAATATGATGTAAAAAATATGCAATACAGATGTTTAAAAAAAACTTGAAAACCACCTAATTCAGGCGACCTTCTGTTTATTATTTATATTATTTTAAAATATGTGTTTTCAATTATTTTACAGCAATAATATTATTAGTTAAGAGACTAAAATTATCAAGCAAGTATGATTCCAAAAGAATGCATTCAGAAACACCTTGAAAAAATATATTTTGCAATATCACATAAATGTACTGAACAGGTTTAGTACTAATACAAATAGTTGTAATATTATGAACCATCTAAGCATCGAAAATTTTACATTGAATCTATACTAAAATTAAAACTATCACAGGACAAAATCAGTTTGTAATTTATAATTTATGTTATTGATCATAATCTAATAATTATAGATAAATAAAATTAAGAGGATATTAAATAAAATTTTAATTGCTTGGCTGCAACTGTTGTAATAAAGTAATGTTTTTAGTTCATATAAATAAAAAAAAAAATCCCTAAAACAACATGGTCACTATTTGTAAATATAAGGCTCAGGTTTACAGAAGAAAGCATAGGGTGGGTTACTAGTTAATTAAAGAAAACCAAACTTAGTATCTAGTTATGTATATAGGTATAGCATTACAATAAAAGCCAGAAATCACTTGATAGATTTACATTTAACTCAGATGAGTTCTATTTATTTAATCTTCATAGCAAATTTATAAAAGGCATATTTATTGTTACAATAATTCTATATTTGTCAGCTTCTATGCTAGACAGATAAGCATTCAGATATTTTCTGTTCAGGGTTAAGGATTTGTTTATTCATAATGAATAACAAAAGTTACCATGGATTTACAGGTTTTCTTAGAGTAGTTAAAAAAAATCTTAATATAAGTGTTGAAAAAAGAAATTGTTGTATTTTTGAATAGTACAATGAAAACTGATGCAGAAAAATATAAAACGGGTTAAACACTAAATTCCTATATTACCAGATGAAAATTATTATCAATTTATTTCTTGTATCATTATCATTTACATCTTTCAAAGTAAATTTTATAAGAATTGTAAATTCAAATCAATAACATTCGAATATGTACCTTAAAAAATTGTTTAATAAAACAAATCCAGGGTAAATCCCTAGTTAATGTATAAAATTAAAAAGTTCATTAAAAATCTACAACACTGGAAATTGTAAATAGAGTGCATTAATGATAAACATATCTATTTCTATCAAGAATAACAGCATGATATAGACACTATACGTAATCGATTAGGAAACACTTGGTAGGTGCAGTTTTGAGTTCAATGGATAAATCACGATCTTTAAAACCTTCAAAACATACAAAATATGAAAGTAATTTTCGCACCGAAAGATACATTTTTTATAGAAATTACAATTTACAAGACAATTGGCATGCTGTACAATTCACCAAAATTGAAAGCCTACAATTTCATTGCTTCAGTACCGTAACCGAGTTACTCACACACGTTGTAAATCTACTTACCAAATATTACGAATAGCTGATACAGAAGATTAGACGACACAATATTCTCAACACATTGTTTTCAAATCACAGCACTATAGAAATCTGTAGAAATTTATAAACACAACACATACGTCAATCTTTAATGTCCGCCATTTTATAAATTTATTTTTGTGTGTCCATTGTCATTTTAAATTTGTTAGAGTTATTTAACAATGATAACGACTTAGAAACAGCCACGTTTAGGTCAGACAAATGAATAACTTGATTTTTATTCTTATAGGTATCATAAATTATTTCCTGGAGAGTTGTTTGGATTCACCTTATTTTTTTTCTTAATAATATCAGAATAAATATAATATAATATAACAGAATAATACCAGAATCTAACACAGCCTGTTGTTGCGTGTGTGGTGAGTACTATGGCGTCGGTGAGTGTACTCAAGAAGGTGTCGTGTCGGAATATAGAGCAATACCAAATATAGCTAGCTTTTCATATAATATTAGATAGAGCACTGCACGACTTTCAGTATATGTTTGTAACCATTGGTACAGTGTCACATTTCAGATACGTATGTTTTCTGCTATAATAATAGGTTGGGGAGAAAGTATTTTCGCATTTTAGTATATATGAACTTGTAATAAAATCTCTTTGACTATACCATTTGCATCTGGTCTGTTTTGGTATCATTAAAAAGTTTAAATTTTAAAGAAGATAATTTCAAATTCAAATTTGGAAAATGTGTGATTTTCATTTGTTTTGCTTACTGCCAAGATGAGTGAGTGTAATGAAGAAATTCGTTACGTTTTAAAAATTTTACTACAAAAAAGGCAAAAATGCAACGCAGGTCGCGAAAAATTTTTTTGTGATATTTATGGACCTAGTGCAGTGTCTGTGAGAGTAGCACAAAATTGGTTTAAGCTTTTTCAATCCGGAAATTTTAATGTCAAAGATGCACATCGCCCTGGTCGCCCTGTCACGGATAAAATTGATGCCATTTTTGAAAAAGTGGAGCAAGATCGGCATATCAGTAGTTACGACATAGCTGAAGAACTGAAAATTGATCACAAAACAGTTTTGATGCATTTGGGCAAAACTGAGTGCACAAAAAAGCTCGATATTTGGGTGCCACACGAACTAACTGAAAGAAACCTTATGAACCGTGTCCTCATTTGCGATTCTTTATTACAACGTAATGACACCGAACCATTTTTGAAGAAGCTGATAACTGGATATGAAAAGTGGATCACTTACGACAAGAACGTGCGAAAAATGTCGTGGTAAAATGCCGGTCAGGCTTCACAGACTGTGGCGAAACTCGGGTTAACTTGCAACAAGATGATGCTGTGTGTATGGTGAGATTGAAAGGGTATCATTCATTATGAGCTGTTACCGCCAGCCAGGACCATTGATTCTGAAATCTACTGCGGAAAACTGATGAGACTAAAGCAAGAAGTTGAGAGAAAATGGCCGGAATTAGTCAATAGAAGGGGTGTGACTTTTCATCATGATAACGCTAGACCTCACACATCTTTGGCGACTCAGCAAAAACTAAGAGACTTTGGCTGGGAGATGATGATGCATCCACCGAATAGCCCGGACTTTGCACCTTCATATTTCTACCTGTTTCGGTCTCTTCAGAATTCTTTAGGCAGTGTCAGGTTAACATCACGTGAGGACTACCAAAACTACTTGACGCAGTTTTTTGATCAGAAACCCCAGAATTTCTATAGCAATGGAATCATGTCCTTACCCACAAGATGGCAAAAAGTTATCGAACAAAATTGTATTTATATACCTTAATTAAATTTAAAAAACTTTATTAAAAATGTTTTGAATTTTCATAAAAAATGCGAAAAGACTCTCCCCAACATAATACATTAACACAAATAGCATAATATGATGGAGAAAATATGAGGCATCCCACCCGAGTATGATTTATCAACAAAAGTGATTTTATTCTCTATGTTGAACTTGTCAGTTAGGATTATATAGCTATTATACTGTGCGGGTGAGCGTGTTATGGTGTGACTAAGTGGCAGGTATAGTCACAGTGTTCAAGATGGCAGTGTATGAATGGAACACACGAATGATGTGCACAAGACTTTATTTCGTACTAAATTTATATCTAAAACATAATGCAATACGCGTGTTATTTTATTGCGATCGAGTGTTCCATAAACAGAGTGCATTGAAATTATAATTATGCTACCACAATATCTAGAGCAGGGAAGCCAGGCTTCCAACTGTCCTTGGGTTAAAAAGAGAGAAGATTGCGGTGCCTTCTCTATTTCTTCTCGCTCATATGCAATTAGCGAGGAAAGTGAGCATAATAGAACGATTCGACGCTTTGTTGTTGTAATTGAATTTCTGCTGTTGATAATGTGTTTATAAAATTACAAAAACATGTGCAATTTGTAAATTAATTTGATTTTATTATTTGAAAAACAAGCTGTTCTTTAATTAGCATTAGTACAGAGAGACCGATAGGGTACCGCAATCTTATTTCTCTTTCTAACCGTCGGGCGTTATTGCTTACAAGCAGCCGTATGTCTCCCGTACTTTATGTATGGTTCTCCTTTATGGTTAGGATGCGACTTAAACATTTGTTTTTTTTCGTTTGGTTTAAGTTTATCTTAAGATCTACACAACCATATTATCGGGTCTTTCACCCATTTTTTTATATTTTACACACATTTAAAAAGAAAACTAAAATGTTTTTAATGTGTCATTTATTTAGGTACTTTTTTATGTTCATAGCTGACAAACGAGCAGACGAGCTACCTAATGATAAGTGGTAACCGTTGCCCATGGACATCAGCAAGACCAAAGGTATCACTGATGGGTTGCAGGCCAGAAAATGAGAAGCAGGTAAGAAAGAAAGTGCTGGCTCTCAAGCTTCTAGTCGGAACACGACGAGTCAATTGGCGGCTGACTCAAGCAGGAGGGTAATAGGTAGGCGTCGCGGAAAGATAATAATACTAGTAATAATATTAATGACTTAATAATAATCTGATAATATAATCCTTATGCAAAGCGCTAACACCAAGCAGGCCGGCTTCTGTCGCCTCCTATAACACCCTGTTCTACTAGCATAGGTTTGAGGGGACTACTCTAGGCTGCCTCAATACGGCCAAAACAATACACGAAGTTGCAGCTTCGCTTTCATACGATTATATATATATATAGACTGAAAGCAATTTTTATAAAGCAGGAATTAAAAGTTTGTTTCAATCGAATATCCATACTATGAAGGCACACTTTTTTTTCTATTTTTGCTTTCAAGAAGTTTAATTATTCAAAAATATTAATTATTATCATCAGTACTCTTTTTTAAGTTCCCACTCTGGAGTGTAAGTCACCCCTCAAAATCTGGGAAGTAAAGGTCGCATTCCACCACGGTGAGTTTAGTGTTGATTGGATGACGTCATACAACTATGAGAACTTTATTTCTCTATCTCTCAGGTAATCACTAAGTCATATTTATTTTGCAGTATTCATTTATCTATCCATACTAATAATAAAATTCTAACTGATCGATAATTCTGTACATGAACGATATATGAGTAAAAATATTATTAGGGACCTTTATTAACGCAATAGCGCCCAAAACAATAGTTGTTAATATGTCCATAAATAAAAAAGTTATAAATTAATTTAAAATAATTTAAGGCGTAGTTTTCCTGAAGCGAAGCGAGGGCAGTTTGCTAGTATTAAATAAATTAGAGATTCCTGTAGATTTCTAACCAACGACTTCATAGCTCAGCTGGTTGTAAATGATGTGTACCGAAAGAAGTCTCACCGTTTAGGTTCCCAACTAAATTTTGATTACTTGCGATGTCTGAATGTGTGTTGTGTTTTTATAATATTTCACACAGAAAGTCTTTCAGAAGGTTCACTTTATTTTGCATAGTACCCGTCACTTCACGATATATAGCTTATGTGTAGCCATAATCTGTTATATTGTCTGTAACTTTATATATAAATAAAACCTGTTTTATTTATGTTCGTAAAACCATTACATTTATAGTGTCATAGTTTTAGCTTATGCGTATAAATATACATATTATGTGCATATTAATTTTTCGGAAATAGTTATCCATTATTTGGGAATAATTCTATTCCATCCCTTTTTTGTTACGTAGGTATTATGTTCGGTACTATATTGTATTCCCACATATCGTGTTTATCGTACTTACGTAAATACTTATGCCGGTCACTCACATGCGCGCGAATACGAGAACTTACCATTTTTTGATGCATTCGTGGTTTTCCAAGTTGTGTAGGTTTTTGTTGCGCATCAAAGCGCGCGAACTTCGAACATTCACGTAGTCTCCCACACATTCGTGCGACCAGTTGAGCATACGATTGCATAGGTGATAGATGTCTTCATTTTTCGTAGTTCGCGGCGTCTACTATAATTACTATAAACGTAACTACTAATACGTACTTTAGTAGTAGTTGCAGCTACTCTCTATATTGGAAATGGATAGACTGTAGGAGGATGCGCAAATAGATTTGCATACACATATGCGAACCCATTTGCTTATCAGCCCTTCACATACGTGCGAACCGTCGTACAAATTTCAACCCTTTGCGCGCATGTGAGTGACCGGAGTTATAAACGGAAAAAATCTATGATTGTCAACGCCGTTTTAAAGAAAAAAAATCTATGGTTGTATAAGTGTCAGCTGTCAAAATCAAATTTACGCCCTATTACATTAAATATGTGCTGAGTATAGAGTACATGTGCTGAGCTATATGAATTGATAAGATACGTAATGGTGTAAGGTTAAAATACCTCGATAAGGTACCATATATAAGGTACTCAATTGTAAATGTAATCTGGAAAATAAAATTGTTATTATACATTGAAATTTGTATTTGGTGTAATTGTAAATTACTTATTTTTTGTGATATGGGATTACATTAGTTACGTATATAATAACTGATGAAAAATGACGGTCAAAGAAGGAAAATTTTCGCTCGAGTTTATACGAAATACTCTATCGATCTATAGTAGACGCAAAACTCTTAAGTATGGATTGCCGTTTGTATTATTCATTATCGGAGGATCGTTTGGTTTAAGGGAGTGGACACAAATAAGGTATTATCTAAATATGAACAACTCATATATATCAATAAACATACCCCACACAATCTCAATATATAAATATTTCGAAGATTTTTGAATTTCATTGAATTCCTTGTTTATTATTGTTGTTACAATGAATGTTCAATGGTTTAGTTTTAAGATTAAGTGTTGAGTTCATAATATGGCAAAGATTTTTGAATAATTTGAGGTGCATATAAAGGAATCATAGAACTTTATTAACATCATTATAATCAGTTATAATCTAATATATAAAATTCTCGTGTCACAGTTTTAGTTACCATACTCCTACGAAACGGCTTGACCGATTTAGATGAAATTTTATATGTATATTCAGTAGGTCTGAGAATAGGTTGTTATCTATTTTTTATACTTCTAAGTGATAAGGCTGGTCTACACAAAATTTAATTTTTTTGCCAAATTTTTTATTTTTATTTTTTTATGATGTGGCATTAAAAATACATACAGCCTTAAATTTTCACCCTTCTACCATCAGCCCTTATTTTTTAATAGCGATATTAGTAATTCACTAATTTTCAACCCAGGTCGATTAATTAACTGATTAATTATCACTTGATTAGTTATCCCAGGCGTCTTTCGGTGTCACTTCTGACCCAGTAAACAGTAGGGATGAGATCTCTTTTATCAATGTCTACATTTTTCGGCCATTATTATTATTGTTTGTGCATCAATAGTAATAATGACGTTTACAATTATCATTTCACTATTTCAGTGTTATTTTCAAATAAATTTATCGTTAATTCATTTCACACCATGTTTTTCACACGGCCAATTACACGTGGCATGCTCTTGAGTGGGCAAACCATCCGGTTTGTTTGTGTTCGCTGAAGATGGTATAATAAAAAATATTGTACACTCGATTGCGTTAAGGGTTTGATATTGTTTTTAGCAAAATCATTATAATTAGCGATATATATAGATAATATTTTATATGGCAAAACAACATTTGCCGGGTCAGCTAGTTAGTGCTAATATATAATGCTGCATAATTATGCTAATATTGTATGATTTTCTTTTAAAGCTAAACTGACAGACTGTATGATAGAATAGAATGTATCAATCAAAAAAGATTTTTTCAAAATATATTGTGTTACTTTTAAAAGCTTTAATCTATAAAGCTTAAGGAGATATTTTTAAATAAAGAAACAATTTTTATATTGTTATAATTGTTGTGTGTTTCTTTGCGTTTGTATGTTATGTATTATTACAGATTTACAAAAATATATTTATGTAAAAATTTTATTGAACCAGATAGTTAATTCTACTTGATATTTTAGATACCAATTTTCTCAAGTAAAAGGAGTTACGAAGGCAGAAGCTGAAAAAATGGGTCTCAAGAGACAAAAAGAAGTAACACTAGAAAAAGCATATGAAGAAATACAAAAAATTGATATTGATAACTGGGAGAATATACGAGGACCGAGACCTTGGGAGTCAAATGAGGTGCAGAAAAAATAAGATTTATTATTTTATGTTGTTTTAGATTCTTATGTAGATAATAATATAAAATAACTTATTTGAATTTTATTTCTTCTGTTCATGCCCCATGTTAAACTAATATTGTTATATAATAATGTTTAAAATAATTTGTTTTATTAAAAAAATGTACCTGTAAGATTTACTATGGTCATATTTTAGCCCAATGGACAATAAGAATTTATTCCATGGAAAATAAGAACACATTCCATGAGTTTAAAATATGTTTCATTATATACATTGCTCTTGCTTCGTTTTGAAAAATTCTGCAGAATAGGGTTCTTTTCCTGGGATGGAAACTATCCTAGAATTCGGCCCACATTATTAGAGTCCAATATTTCAAAACGAATTAAATCTGTTCAGTGGCGTTAGTGAGATATGTTTAGAGAGACTGATAAGTATTCCAAAAAGGTTGTTAAGCTTGTATTTGGATAACATAGTTTATTTACAAAAAAAATTATTAAAATATTTGATGTTATTTATTAAATCGGTACTTTATTTTTATCACATGAGTAACATAATTTATAACAGTTACTATATTTAATAAATAAATTATTAAGTATTACGTTTTTATGGCGGTGCATTTTTATAAACGACAATGAACGTTTAATTTGAAATTTCCGCCACATATTGTTGCGGATTTATACTAAAACCAATTACTATATATACAGTTGGGGCAGTGTTGCCAATAAAAATTTCTCGATTCCCCGCGTCGCGTCAGTTCAATTCCCCAAAATTCCCTGTTTCTTTTAATCCATTCCCCGTGAATTCCCTGAAGATCATTTTTTGGAATAAAAAAAACTGTTTCATGCAAAATTAGTTTAAATGTAATTGTTTGATAAAAATAATTGAAATAAAATTATTCTTTGTTGACCTATGTAGGAATTGAGTTTTTTTTTATGTTGTTTAACAATAGCTGCAATTTTTAACCACTTCAATAATTTTATTGAAAATTTCAACCGTACACACCAATTTAAAGAATCGACAAACAAAAATGAATTAATGGTGGTGTAGAAAATACAAAATAGTGTTCAAATGACAGTTGAGCTGGCATTTGAGTGGTATTGTCATTCAATATGATGCTAGTAGTGTCGAGCTGTATTTGCCAAGTCCGAATGTGATTATTTGTAAATGTCACCTGACATGAAATAGATTTATCCTACCGAAAAAATTGGTCTGGATTTTTCAATTTATGTCTCTCCCGGTGTAAACTATCAATTCCCCGCAAATCGGGGATTTTCCCCGCGATTGGCAGCACGGTAACTCAATAACTCAGGCGCAGTTTACCCATAAAATTAATATTTACGCTAGTATATTAACTTTATGTATTGACTATAAAGATTATACACTTATTTAAATACAATTTACTACGCCAGTTAACTCAAAGCGCAAGCAGCGTATGTATAGGTTCCGCAAGTAGGTAAGTGAATATCAGAATTAATGAGACTGATAAGCTTACCAGTATGTCAACTCATTGGTTGTATTGAATTGAGTTACTAACGAATGTTTTGTTTTAAGATGAATAAGGCGACGAATAGTGTGTTTCTATTAAAGTGATATTCAGTGAGTTGACATATTTCGAAAAAGAGTTTATTCATTCGGCGCAGTGTACTGAGCAATGCAGTATTACCATTTCTAATCGTAATTACACCAAAGATGGTTAATTCGAGTACCATCTAGTCCAGTAGGACTGCCTGATCCTTAAATGTGTTAGGTTATGTTAGGTTTCTTAAAATTTTTACTTACCTTTTTTCGGAATCAATATTATGCATAAAGTAAAAATAATATTATAAATGTTTCTATTCCTATGGGGATATTTTTAGATGAGGCGTTCGTGCATCCAAAGTATATTATGGTTCCTTTATTTGTCTTTAGCTGAGCGTACCTACGCTAAGGCCATATTGAGAGAAAAAAATGTTATGATTCTGTTATTTATCATTATCATAATGCCGGTCACTCACATGCGCGCAAAACGTGAACCTATAAGTGTAGGACGACCTTCACAAATGATTATGCGAAGTTTTTGATGCATTTTTGGTTTTCCAAGCTGTGTCGTTTTTTTTTTTGTAGCACATGAAAGTGCGCGAACTCCGAACATTCGCGTAGTCTCCCGCACATTCGTCCGACCAGTTGCGAACACGATTGTATAGGTGACGGATATCTTCATTTTTCGTAGTTTACGGCGTCTACTATAATTACTATAAACGTTATTACTATTACGTATTTTAGTAGATGTACCAGTTACACTCTATATTGAAAATAGATTGGACTGTAGGAGGAAGCGCAAATAGGTTTGCATACTCATATTCGAACCATTTGCTTATTAGCTGAGTTTCCAAATGAATGCCTGACAGCCTTTCGCATACGTGCAAACCAGTGCCAATAAAAAAATCTCGATTCCTCGCGTCTTGTCAGTGAATTCCCCGAAATTCCCCGCTTCTTTTTAATTCATTCCCCACAAATTCCCCGAAATGATATTTCTGGAATAAAAATACTGTTTCATACAAAATTAGTTTAATATAGTTCTAAAACTATTATCAAATATTATACTGTTAGCAGAACGGGACTAAATAAATAAAAATAAGAACTTCATTGATCACGAGTATTTTAAATGGTGAAATTTATAAATTACGAAATGGCAAATCAAGCAGACTTTTATAAATCAATTCTAAACGAAACAGAATTGACTATTCAAACGGGCAGAGTTTCCCCTTAACACGTTCACCACAATAGACTTTTTTTTTTGCGCCCAGACAAGGAGATAGGGCTACCCTCCGGAAAGCGGGAGAGGGGGGTGGTGAATGCTCATAGCATACCAGTGCAGCCGGCTGCGCTGGTTATGTGGGACTCCCGAAAAAAATTAGGGACCACCACTAAACACCACCTGAGGTTGGCTTTGGCCTGGAGGCCTCTAAGCGGTCATCTGATGCGATGATCTGATTCCCCTTTAGGGAAAGGGGGCGCTATACAACAAGTAGACTTTTTTTTTTGTTTTGCGCCCAGACAATTGGAAAAAAGGGCTACCCTCCGGAAAACGGGGGAGGGGGGTGGTGAATGCTCATAGCATAGCAGCGCAGCCGGCTGCGCTGGTTATGTGGGACTCCCGAAAAACCTAGGGGCCTACCCACATAACACCACCCGAGTTGGCTTTGGCCTTGTGGCCTCTAAGCCTTCATCTGAAGCGACCCATCCTTAGAGAAGGAAAGGGTGCTAGCGGCACTCGCGAGGGAGCATACGCTTGTTGTTAACACTGAAGGTGTTGTCGAATGGTGAGACTATGTGGCATCTTAAGGATGCTACTAACTGTTACTATTTGAGTTCTTGACTATGGCTGACAAGCGGCGGTCCAAGTCAGAAGATATCTTGTCGGGGGGATCTGTGAGAACGTTTCTTGGCCTCCGGATTTGGTGGCCTGTAAGACTAGAGGCGGTGTAATCCGCTGCCTGTCTGATAAGTGGGTTTGAATGTTCCTCTGAGGACTTAAAAAATGTAGTGCAATAGTCTTTGAAAGATTTCTGAATGGTCGGAAGTTGCAGATCGAAGTGCAGGTCGGCGTTCCTCACGCACCAGTGAGCGTTGGTTGCTTTCCTGCAAAAAATGTTCTGGACAACTTGGATGGGATGAAGGATTTTGGGATCGGCGTGTGCGAAGACAGGGGCGGCGTATGACATCACCGGCCGTATGCAAACCTTGTAGAGCGTTCGCTTGCTTCTGAGGGACATCTTACTATGCCTTCTCAACAGACTGTTGAGTCGGCCCATATAAAATCTGGCGGAGTTGGTGACTTTACGAATGTGTGGTCTGAAAGTCAGTCTGGAGTCAAGTGTTACTCCTAAGTATTTAGTAGTGGTTTTCCACGTAACAGGGGTGCCTAGCAACTGGATGTTAAGGTCGTCTTGTCTATGTCTGGTCTTGTG
>PDGT01000016.1:4924610-4999648 GCA_003671415.1 Megathymus violae | reverse complement strand
TGGCTCGCTTCCTATACGTTGGAGTGGGGTAGAGTGCGGCCCTTCTCAGGGCTGCATTCTTGGCTTGAATAAGATTCCTAACATCGAGTGGTAGTTTTCGGTTTGGCACCTCGACTACACGCTCGTTGTCACGGAGAGATGTTTGTACTAAATGAGTTAGAGAGTTGACCGCTGAGTCTATCTTTTCCGTATTCACAAAGTAATCTGAGTTGATGGTAGCCAGTGGTGAGCCGGCGGGATCGAGACCTGCTACTAGTGATTTTTTATATCCTTCCCAGTTGGTGAAGGTTTTAGTAGAAGTGGTTGGATCGGTGGCATAAGGCCCGAATTTGAGAGAGACCGGCCGGTGGTCAGAACCTAAGTCGTTGAGCGTTTCGATCGCCCTTAAATTAAGCGCGACTCCTTTAACTAACGCGAGATCGATAATGTCGGGAGAGTTGAGTGCGTGATCCGGGTAGTGAGTAGGGGAGGAAGGACAAAGGACATCGACGTCCCGTGTTTCTAAGAATTGTTTAAGTTTGACTCCATTTGCGTTGGTCGATCGGCACTTCCAGTCTGTGTGTTTGGAGTTGAGATCTCCGAATAAAATAACCGAGTCTCCTAGTGAGAGTAGGGCCTCTAAGTCCGAGTTTAAAAGCGGAGCTCCCGCCGGTTTATATACTGACGCTATGATCAGGGACGGATGCCCAGTCATACCTAGCTTGCAAATAGTGGCTTCTAAGTTAGTGAGTGTTGGAGTCACAATAGGGGAACAGTGGAGCGACTTTCTAAAGTAAATAGCGGTGCCACCGCTTACGCAGCTTGTGGTGCCGCCGAGGCGTCTGTCGGTTCTGTCTATTCTATCGTTACGTATAAGGTTGTACGAGGGAATTGATAGGCCCTTGGTGTGGGCGGGTTTTAAGAAAGTTTCTTGAACTAGTAGTAAGTCCATGGCGTTGTTGCGAACGAATTCCTTTAATTCAGGGATGTTGGAGCGGAGTCCGCGAGTGTTGAACGAGACGAGCGAGATGCCCTTAGGTTTGGTACGACCGGTGTGACAGGAAGGCGCACTGAGTGCTTGGGCCATTATAACGACGTTAATAGATGGCTGTGCTCAGCGAGCGCTAGAAGGTGCTGCTGTGGTGTGGTCGCCGCCCGTATCTTGCGAGCCAGGACGGAAATTTCCGCGATGTCGACGTTTTGGATGACGTCGTAAACGAGTTTCATGTCTTCGGCCAGGGACGACTTGCCCTCTGGTTGCGAGGTGTTGCTAGTACGAGGTTCCGCCTGTTTCCGGTCGCGCGGGGCGGCCGGGGCAGGGCGGGGAGCAGCTACGGTTGTCGCGGTCGTGTCGGTGCGTCTTTATGAATTAAAATGCTCGGGTCTAGGCGGCGCGATAGGCGTCCTCAGAGGAGAGAAGTTTTCTTCGGTGTTTGGCGGAGGGCCAGGTTGGATATTTCTCCAAGACTTCCTAGCGGCAGTCCTGGATGGGATGGGGCGGGGAGCTCTGGGGCAGCCACGGTAGTTGGCCGGGTGGCCGGCTTGGCCGCCGAGTACGCAGGCTGGAGGCGACTCCGAGTCGCGTGTGCGCGAGCACTCTTTGGTGCTATGGGGCTCCAGGCACTTAACGCACCTGGGGTTCGCGGAGCAGTTCGCTGCTGCGTGGCCGTAGAGCTGGCAGCGATGGCATTGACCGGGGAAGCCGCGTCTATGCCGTTCTACTTTAATAAAAGATAAACCACAGATGGTGATATCGTCTCGGAAAATGTTCCGGGACTCGGGAGTGTTTGATAGGATGGCTAGGGCCAGCGGGTATTGTCTACCCGTGTTGCTGTACATCTTGTGTACAGCTTCTACTGGTTCAGTTCCGATTCTGCTCCCGTAGCAGATGGACACCTCCGACATACTCTCGAGTAAGTCATCTCATTTTTCGACTGCATTTCCTGTGTCGTCGATACCGTATCGACCGCGACTTAATTGTTGCCTTTTAGTGTCATTTTGTGTTGGCATCAACTAAGTATTCGTTTCGCGTTTGAGTTGGTGGATACCTAACGGTGACAACAAAGCCAGCTAGCGTTGACCCGGTGCGCTTCTCAGTCCTCTCGGACTGAGAGAAACCGGATACCCGATCCCACTGCACTGGGCCTTCCCAGGGTGACGGTTAGTGGCTATTTCCGCTAGGGATAGTCAGTTCTCGTAGTCTCGTTCATTCCATTTTCTTTTTTTAGATTCCGTTTTTCGTTCTCGCTCCTCTCCCTGCTGCGGCAGGGAGGATTGTTAGGAGGATGAATCCATCCGAATTAGGTCTCCTCCGTCGCATCCTTGGAGCCCTGTCTCTGTTCCTCAAAGCGCCCCTCGATGAGACGGCAGTAATCCAGGCCCTCGCAACGACAAAACCACAGACAGACTCACCCGCGTCCCCTGACGCCTCACCAGCCCACGACGTCGAATTCTCCGACGCGAACTCCGTCTCGTCGCGTAAACGACCAATTGAGTCCGATGGCTCTCTCGAATTATCCGACGACGGTATCGTCACGCCGTCGCAGTCCGACGACCAGGCCTTCCAGCCGGTCGAGACCAAGCGCACTAAGCGCCTAACCAAACGCATCGCGAAGGCGTCCACAGAGGGAAAGCCTTCCCTTCCCACCCAACCCGTCCCACTCCTGTCCATCGACACCAGCGCCCCGTCCTCTTCCAGACAACTCCCTCCCATCAAACCAGCATCCCGTTGCTCACCCGTCCCTCCCCAGGTCAAGGCCCCGCCACCGGTATTTGTCCGGGATAAATCTAAGTGGCTTCTAGTCACCCAGCTGTGCGCCGACAGCAAAGTTTATTACACCCACGCCAAAGTAACTGGCAAAACAGTCAAAGTGACTTCTCCGAACATCGACGTTTTCCGTGCCCTAACGAGGCTGCTCACATTAAACAAGATCCCATTCCACACCTACGCCCTTCCGGAAGAGCGCAAGGTGCGAGCCGTACTCCGCGGAGTCCCTTTCGAGCTTCCTAGTGAAGCGATCCTCGCCGACTTAGTCGCCCAAGAACAAGTAGACGAGCGCTTATCGTCTTATATAGGTGCTTGGCGGTGACTGTCCGCTATCCCCTCCTCTTAATGGATGTGAAGTCACTTTGCTGCCGACAATACCTTATAAAAAAATTAACTCTCACATCTACAGACTACATCTATACTATTCAAAACAAGTAAGTTATCGAATTTAGCGGACGTAGCTATAGAATCTTTTTAAAAACATGTAAGTTAGGTAAGTAGATTTTTTATATTGAGTTGGATTAAAAATAAGTTTACAACTAAGTTTTGAAGTCATATTTTAATGCTGAACATGCATCTCACCAATTTTTTACAGTAACTGCACTTTTTAACCATTTTTCCATAACTTTATTAAAAATTTTCACAGTACGCGCCACTTTAAGAAATCGACAATGAAATAATGATAATGTAGAAATGGATGCGTTCAGAAATAAAAACGTATTTAAATGACACTTGAGCAGTCATTTGAGTGGTGTTGCCATTAATTATTACGTTAATAGTATCGAGTTGTATCTGCCCAATTGGAACGTGATATTTTAGTTGTATTACCTAATATGAAATAGTCCAAAGAAAAAATTAGTTTGGATTCCTCGAAATTCCCCGATTTTTGTCATTCCCCGCGCTCTCCCCGCGCTAACCGACAATTCCCCGCAAATCGGGGATTTTCCCCGCGATTGACAGCATTGGTGCAAACATTCGTACAACAAACTTGCGCGCATTGAGTCATAAACATTGAGTGACCGGGGTAAAGCATCATAGAGTAACTTATAAGTTAAGGCATTATTAATGTCACTTCTCTTCTCTTTATGTCAAAAATCAAGAATAAAGAAATGTTTCAGGTGATTTAACTTGGCAAAATGTTATTCACATATAATTATTAAAATAACTACTTTTATTATGTATGTTTACACAAATTATTACCAATAAGCCTCAGAATCAAAATTCTGTATTTAGTAATGTGTTTATTTGCAAAATTTGCGAATACGTACCTAATAAATTTTTGTGATTGGATTGTGGTGACCGAGTGTTTATAAAAACTGTGATCTTGTAACAGTATTTTTAGGATATGTAATAAGCATGTCGTGTAGAACTATTAATGTGTGCGTATTGTTGATATTTACTACAATAACACATTCTATTTGCCCATGTAAATGTAAGTATGATTATTTTTTAATTCTGAATGTACTCTTATAACAAAATAATCAATTTTTTTTGTAACACAGTTCATATTTTGATGTTTATTGATACATAATTATATTGTGAAGTCTTATGTTTCATTTGTAATGCTTTATCATTTATGTAAAGATATATATGAGTAAATAGTTTTGAAAAAGATTGTTTCTTTTAAAGGTTCAATATACCATAATCTGAGGTATTTTGAGACCCTGCATGCATCAAGCCTGACACATCATGTTGTAAAACGTGGGACTAAGTTGTCAAATCATCCTTTCAATACCATCAAGGAGTTGCATTTTAAGACATTGGGGAAAGAATTTAGACTGATACTTCATCCACATAGTTCTGTATTGCATTCCAATTTCAAAGCATATTCTGTTGATGGAAATGGAAAGAAAACTACTGTCCATGTTGGTAAGTATTGTTGTGAACAATAATGTCATATCTAAACTTCTAGCTATTTTAGTGCTTACTTGAAACTTTCAATTTTGATGAAAAAGTTATACTGTTTTTACATAATTTTTTTAATTAAACAGAATATTGGTTATACAATATTTATATCATAAGTTCCCACTCTGTGCAAATTTAAGATACTAGTCCAGGAATATTAACTTAAACAATTCATAGTGTGAATTGCCTAAGTATATTATGATATGTATATATAAGCATTTATATATAGTTACATTTGTTATATACATTATAGTGTAATGTATTACTAGATATTTTTTTCCTGTAGCACATACTGCAATCTTTAACCATTGCCAAGGGATAACTTGGAAAATGCCATCAGGCACTAAGTCCACCTATTGTAATGTAATTTTAAGGTTTACATTGAAGAGTAAATAAATAAACAATTTTTTTTGTGCTATATTGTTTTAAGAAAACCCAGGTGGTAATGTTAATAGGTTGGTAGTACTGAGTATGTCTGCTGTACTTAAAGCCTAGATAATCTAGCTGAGGCTAAACATGAGATAAATGTTTGTTTTTGAGTTGTTTATTGTTAATTGTCTTTACTGCATATGCCCGTTTCACCTACAACACAGGGATATAATAATTTTTATGTCACAAATATAATATATTGTGTTATGGATTTTTTTTATGTATATTAAATAACAGTTTTTGTACAGATCGTGAAATTTTTTACACTGGGAGAGTTTTCGGTGAATCGGCTTCAGATGTCAAATTACATGTAGATGACGGAGTGATAACTGGTATTATTCATACTCCTGGGGAGACATACCATATTGAGGTAAGGTGATTCATCCATACATAATTATGTCTGTAACAAATAATTAAATAATAGGTTAGATATTCTTTTAATTTAACATATTTTACAGCCATCCTGGAGGCATTTACCACACCTCGACTCGAAAAGTATGATAACCTATAGGTCTTCTGACATTATATTCAGCTGGGGCAATCATGACAGCCAACCTCGTGTTTGTGGGTATGTCAAAGAAGGGCAAGGTAATACTTTCTACCTGTATACATATATATTATGTACCAATATTATAGTGTTATTAAGTTATCATATTCAAGGTCTCAGGGTATTTAGAGCTGCATTCCGTCAGTTATGAAAAATGAATAAATAATTTACTTTTAAGTTTCTTTTGTTACCCAACTAGCTATTACCTGCAACATTGTCCATGATGTGTGGTTTAAGTTTTAACAATATTAATAAAACATAACTCAGTTGAGACAGTAAAAACTGAAAATGTATATATAGTTATTGGCAAATTAGTATCTTTATAAAACAATATTTTATATATCAGTCTTGAGATACTGTGGAAGGAAATGCCTTTACATAATTTTACATGGTGGGTCCTGTACCTAGTGTGCCTAAACCATGAAACTTCTGTGCAAAAAACATTAATTTCAAAACCTTTTTTTTCTAACCCTTTGAGAACAATTATTTTCTTATTACTTACCTGAACACAATTCTTTATCTCTTACATATGGGTAGGTGACAAAAATGCTTCAAAATAAGCAATAAACTAAGATATTGAGGAGTACACTGTGTCTATTTTATTCATGCTTTTGGAAATTCTCACATTTTTCTAAATGTACATTATTATATAAAATCATTTGAGCACTTCTTTTTATTGAAAAATAGTCTGCTCTGACAAGATTTAGCTAGTAATCATAAATATTCATTCAGAATTGAACTTGGGTGAAGATGGCGATGAAGAAGAAGCGGATCTGGAAACAATTCATGAACAGTCGGAAAAAAACAAGTACTTGAATCGTAAAGAATCTAATGGCGTAGATATTGACTCGACTAGAGAGAGAAGATTTAAAAGACAAAGTGATTATGAATATACTCCGACGAAAACGCGCTGTCCCTTGTTGCTCGTTGCAGACTATAGATTCTTTCAGGAAATGGGTGCAAGTAATACTAAAACTACTATTAGTTACTTGGTGAGTTTTTTTATACATATATTTCTCCTTCTTTTCTGTGAAATTTCTTTACAAAAAACTTTTCTTAGTTTGTAGTCCACAACCTATAGGCTGAGATTCAGTCTAATAACCGATAAAAACACATATTTTGACCAATTTGCTTTGCAAATTTTACCTTTAATAATATAGTTATTACTTTGTGTAGTTTTTATTGAATTGTTTGCACATCATAAGAGAATAAAAATACTGAGGAGACGCTTATCATTCCTTAGCACAATGCAATGGGTAGGTTTGTTACTTATAAGCGACTACTTCCATAGAACCCAATGAAATGAATTAAATTATGTCTGATAAAAATTTTGCGCCCCCCACAACACATATAATACAAAGTTAACAATAAATACATCAATAAATAAAAATATTATTCATATAAATAAATCGAACTGGAGGTGGTGCAGGGACAATAAAAAGGAAAAAAAAGGAAAGTTACGCAATAAAAAATTCTCCTCGAGTCATTTAAGGAACATATTTTCTCTTCTAGTTATTTGATATGGAAAATAATTCCGATGATGTACTGTTGAGCTCTACAGAAAAGCTGAGCTCAGCTGACCTGAGTGAAGTCCAAAAATGGTCTGGGAATTTCTTTCAGAACCGGGGCTGAGGCTTTTAATCCCAGTTCTTTCGGTCTTTTCGGAACTTTTTTGTTTCGGGTATTTTTACGAAATCACTGCTAATTGATAAAAATAACATCAATAAGTTAAGGTACTAAAAATTGCGTATAAAATTGCGTTGCATCGTTTGAGTTCGGCTCAAGCTCGCCCCACTTTGTGAACTGTTGCTGTACTGCGGCCACGACGAAAATAGGAATGATCAGGAGTGGGTACCGACGAAATACTCAATACATGCTGATTTTTTTTTTGTGCATGCAGTAATTTGCTGCAGTTGGTGCCGTTCGGCATACATTTTAATATGTATGTTTTCATACCTCGGTGCGACGCTTAGTTTTTGCTCACAGCGACATGATAGTATTCATAGCTGGCCTATGTTTGTACTCAAGTCTTAATTGTTTATGTCAAAGTGGAACACAAATAATCCCAGTACAAGCTGCAGTGCAAAGACTGACTGTGCCTCATTTTTTGACTGTAAACATGTCTATATTATATTAAAATGTGGGTGTTTGTAATAGGGTTCGAGGATATACATATATCATGATATATGATTTATCGAATTTAAATCGATTTAAATCGTAATGATTTTTTTATGATTTATATCAAATTTTATATTATTGAGTAATTCTTGGCATTTGTTACTGTATTTCTACTGCCCAAATGTTGATAGCGTTGGAGTAGAGTTAAAACATACTCCCTAATGGTAAGTTCTAATCCATAAATGGCAACACTTCTGCCGGCATTAATGGCGCATGTCGTGATTTTGATTTTGCCTGATCTAGAAGATTTTATGTTTTGGTTTCATTTGTCTGATTTTAAGTACCTTTATATAACTTTATAAGTATTTTTGGCCGTATTGGGGCGGCTTAGAATACTCCCTCCAATCCCATGCTGGCATAACAGGGTGTCGTAAGAGGTGACAGAAGCCAGCCTGCTTGGTGGTAGGGCTTCGCGTAAAGATTATATTATCAGTATTATTATTAATTCATTAGTTTTATTACTGGTATTATCTTTTCGTGAAGCCCGCCTGGCTAGTTACCAACCTCCTGCTTGAGTTAGCCGTCAAACGACTCGTCGTGTTCCGGCTGGGGGCTTGAGAGCCAGTTCATTTCTTCTTATCTTCTAATTCCCTGGCCGACAACGCATCACTGATACCATTGGTTTTGCTGATGTCCATGGGCGACGGTGACCACTTACCATCAGGTGGCTCGTCTGCTCGCTTGTCGGCTATTAACATAAAAAGAAGTATCTAAATAAATAATACATTAAAAACATCTTAGTTTTCTTTTTAAATAATCTATTATGTTTATGTAACACATATGTAAATAGTATACATAAATAATGTAATAAAATAATATGGCTTTCATACAAATATCGGATATATATCATAAATATCCGATATTTTGATATTTATAATAAATATCGGATATTTTCGAAACCTGCTTGTAACAGACTCCACGTTCCATTTATTATTGGATTAAATATTAACACATAACAGCTTCTTATGAATTGTTTTATTTTCAGATAAGTCTCATTGATCGCGTACACAAGATATACAACGACACAGTTTGGCAAGACCGTCAGGTGTGTCCTTAATATTTTTGATCTACATATCAACAACATACAGCGGTGCCACGCCAGCATATTTATCTCACATGCGGATATTCTTGTACATGCCATATCTAGTATCAGAACACAGATTACTATAAGTAATGTGGAGCCGAGTGAAGCATATTTCTGTGCTATTTCAGGATATGGACGGATTTAAGGGGATGGGATTCGTGATAAAGAAAATCTTGGTCCACTCGGAGCCGACACGCGTGCGCGGCGGGGAGGCGCACTACAACATGGTGCGCGAGAAATGGGACGTGCGCAACTTGCTCGAGGTCTGCTAATATATATATGATTTGTCTTTGAACACTAATATCTAAAATATAAAGAAAATAGATAGGTGTTACTCTAGGGATTAATAGATTAACAAATCGAAATTTGATGCACAGCTATTGTGGTATTATTATTATGCTCCATATTCTCATATTTCGCAGGTATTTAGTCGTGAGTACTCGCACAAGGACTTTTGTTTGGCGCATCTATTCACAGACTTGAAGTTCGAGGGCGGCATTTTGGGACTAGCGTACGTTGGATCCCCGCGACGCAATTCTGTCGGAGGGATTTGCACACCGGGTATGTTCTCGCCTGTACAGAGACATTTGCAAATCGTTGTGCGCGTCAGAAGTTTAGTTAAATTATGATTAAATCACAACAGTAATAAGTGTACTTCACCAGATAAACGATGTAGTATTGTTTTACATAATATTTTTGCTTTTTATATTGGGTTTATTTTATTTGGTTTTATTTTTTGTTTTCAGCTTCTTTGGTGCAAAATGTGAGTGTCGTTTTATTTGTGTTTGCTTTACGATTATTCAATACACGCATAGATATGTTTGAGATGACAAGTAATAAACAGCTGGAAACATTGAGAGGCTAAAAATATATTTATTTTAAAGTTAAACGACTACCTAATGATTATTAACAACGTATATCGTACTTTAATCATCTCATATCCTTTGTTCGTGGCGGATTTAGAATAAGAATCAGCTTAATATAGGGCGAGTACTCTTATATAACATTTGAGACAGATGTTAAGTGAGTCGCTACAAGTAATTCAATCCTTCTGGTGGTAGATATAGGAACTACTTTAATAACGCTTTTAAATTCCTTCCACCCTTGCTATACGAAAAGCCCATAATTTAACATCCTTTAAAAATTTATTCAAAGAATATCTCACTTTCTAGTCGTATGTTTCTCATTTCTTATTTCTCTATCATTTTCTTCTTTTGTATGAAACGTACTGTCCCGTACAGCTACTGATATTTAAGTGTTTATTGGTTATCTTTTCTTGGCAATAGTGTACCCCTTCTACTGGACTATGAATTTTTTCACTTTTTCTGAGTTGGCTGGAGCAAATTCATATGTAGCGATGTGCTGTATATCTTTGTTTATTCTGGTATATGGCATACTTTTTAGTGTAAAAATAATAAGGCACACTATAAAGTAACTGATTAAAATAATGTTGTGAGACAGGGTACACGGGTTCGTGAAAATGCTTAAATGGTTCCGCAAAATTTTATTACGCTGTTAACAACACACACTTTAGCACTAATTAATTAGCCGCAGTGGCACTCGTTGATCGAAAATATTTTGTTTCGTAGAGATAATTTTTCGCTTCACTATTAGAAACCGAAATAGCTCGCGGGCGGCCCTGCCCTCTGTTTAAGCTGATTTCCGGTGTCATCAGATATTCCAGACAATAATACAATCGATGTCGCAGGTAAAAAACGAGTGTGCGTGTTATGTGCACAAGGCGTAGGCGCGATCGTCGTGTGGTGTGCTCAGGGTCTTGGGATACCCGTTATTCTGACTTCTATTGTGTTTTTTTGGTGTTGTATAGTATAATAATACTAGCGGACCCGACAAACGTTACTTACAATAAAAAACAAATCGCGGGGAATCCGATTGCAGCGCCAGCTACTATCGGATTTAATTCTGAATATAATCATCCAGGGACCTGCTTAAAATAGATAGTAGTAGTAGGTGATGTACAGTACACGTACATAAATATTATATATAAGAAAATAATTTTGTTCCACGTCTTTTTTTAGTACACTTGTACGCTCATAACTTCCCCAGAGTATTTCAAGAACGGATACACGCTGTATCTAAACTCGGGGTTGAGCTCGTCTCGGAACCATTACGGGCAGCGCGTGATCACTCGCGAAGCGGACCTGGTTACGGCGCACGAGTTCGGACACAACTGGGGCTCCGAGCACGACCCCGACGTGGCCGAGTGCTCCCCGGCCGCTAGCCAGGGCGGCTCCTACCTCATGTACACCTACAGCGTCAGTGGGTACGACGTCAACAACAAGGTGGGTGTTACCTGACTCTACCTAATTGACCAGTGCTAGTCGCTGCTACGACTGACTACATGGAATTTTGTCATGTGGCAAACGTTATTATTGTGGGAGTGTTCAAGAGGAGAGTGAATAGGCTTTTATAAGTTAGTGCGTTCGACATCTTAGACTTCATCACCACTTTCCATCAGGTGGGATTGTTGTCAAGCATTAACTTATTTTAGGTAAAAAATATATATATTAGGAAAATATTTAATGTGGACTTACCTTAGTAATCTTGCTCTGTGGCAAGCCAAAAATGTACATATTTAGCCAGGATACAACTTTATATTGATGGTAGATGTCTGTAATCTATTGATAGTATGAAAGGGTCCAAAAATTGTTTTTTTTTTTTATGTTTGGTAGATCTTGGCATTACACAAGGGTTTTTCTTATTGTGCACAACATAAACATAATTTTTAAAAAGAGTTATACTATATATTACATTAACGATTGCAGAATTTGCTATATTTGTAACGTTACGAATTACGATTTGCGTGGTTGAAAGTAAGTAAATTTAGAACGCGGTAAGTTAAAGTGGCATGGTCCCGCTAAGAAGATTTGGAGTATTTGTCATACTGCAAATCTGTGTATCAGTTTTTATGTGCCTCAAAGGGCAGGTTCCCTTTTACGTCAATTTTCACTCCTTTAAGTAACTATTGGGGTTCAGGTAGGGGTTGATTGCCAGCGACTCTTATAAACGAAGCGTACATGGACAGAGCATTTATCGCCCGTTGGATAGATAATCTTTAGTTGTTTCAATTAAAATGCAAAACATTAACACGTAATATATGCTAACAAAGTTGGTATAATATTTTAAGAGATTCTCGCCGTGTTCGCTGCGCTCGATCCGCAAGGTGCTGCAGGCGAAGTCCGGGCGCTGCTTCTCAGAGCCCGAGGAGAGCTTCTGCGGCAACCTGCGCGTGGAGGGCGGCGAAGAGTGCGACGCGGGCCTCCTTGGTATGCGCCAACGTTACACTGACATTTTTTAATTACTTCCAGCAAATTCACATATTCACAGTTTCCCACTTGGCTGGCTATTTGTCGGTTACAATCTTAGTAATGCATATAGATGTACGTGGACTTCGACCGTTTACCATCACGTAGTCGGTTTGCTTGTTTGGAGACTTTTAATATAACTAATATAAAAAGAAACAGTAAGTAATGTTGACTCTCACAAGATGTAACTCACTGCTGAACAAATTAAGTTTGTTTCGTTTGGTATTTGCACTGACACACACAAACATGCAAACATGCATTGCAGTGGCTGCGGCAGCTTGATAATAGATAACGTTTAAACTATTGTGAAAGATTAAATCTTTGATTGCAGGAACTGAAGACAACGATATGTGTTGCGACAAGAACTGCAAATTGAGGAAGAACCAAGGCGCTGTTTGCAGGTGGCTATGGATTATTAAGTCATAATTATGTTTATTTAGCATTGCCTATGGCGCTAAATATTTCCCTTCCAGTAAATACGTAACTAGTGCAGTCTGTATTCTTGACATAAACATGACAGAGATTTTTGAGTCATGAAGTAATTTTTCGTTTAGGGTAGACCTCGTCCATTCACAAAATTTAAGAAAACTTTTAAGATTTCAGGAGGATGAATGAAGCTTTGAGACAGATTTCAAATAGTGCTAAGTTTTGTTATTCGTTTGTTAGTGCCTGAACACTTATTTGTCATTAGTGTTTATTAGTTCGTTTAATTTTCATATAGTATGCGTGAGAGTTCATTTGGTATTATAAGGATACGATTTGCGCATTCGAGGATTATCACGGAGGAGACACTCTTCTCCCTTAAATTTCGTCTCAAACCCAATATGTATGTTTGGATGTGGACAGTGACAAAAACTCTCCGTGCTGCGCGGGCTGTGTGTTCGCGCCGCCGGGTGTGGTCTGTCGCGAGGCAGCCCACTCAGCCTGCGAGGGCGAAGCCACCTGCAACGGTGCCTCCGCTGACTGTCCCAAGGTATGACGTTTAAAAATACGAATTGTGATGGATGTCTGTTAAATCAAATTTATATATTTTTTTGTTTGTACCAAAAAGTATACTAAATCAAATTTGATGTTACGTTCATTGTTCGAAACCTATTAATCAACATAAAAATTGCCCTAGATAAGAACAACAATAACAATAAATAAACAAACTGCAGTCAAAATGATTGCAGTCAATATTGCATTCAATATCATTAGTCATTGCAGTCAATATTAATATTTGATCCGAATCGACCCGTTCTCGTTTAATAAAAAAAATCATATATTGTCGGGCGGAACAACAATAGTAATCTAGTACGTAATATTAAGGGGTATACCAAACGCTTTAACATCTTGGACTTGTGAGATTATAGTCTGATATTGACTTATAATAAATAGAAAACCATTAATGATTGTATGTATTATTAGGCGCCAGCCATCGCGGACGAGCACGAGTGCGCTGAGCGCGGACGCTGCCGCAACGGCTCGTGCGTGCCGTACTGCGAGACACAGGGCATGCACAGCTGCATGTGCGATATCGGTCTGTACACATAATACTCTGAAGCCTCCCATGTCGTGGTCCATACAATTACACCGATTAAGCTGTCACTATTAAATTTTTGTACCAATATTACTCGGACATATCTTGACCTGTACCTCGTAGCCCTGATGAGGGCACATCGAATAGTTTTATAATAAAACTATATACCGAGTGTATTTATATTACAAAGATCAATGCTTTGATAAATATAATATTTATCTTTTTATTTCTGTAGTGGTTTTTACTTGATTGTTTATAGTTGCTGACGCATGCAAACGTTGCTGTCGTAAGAGTTTAAACAAGACCTGTTTCCCCGTGGCGCATAATGATATATTGCCAGATGGAACACCCTGTATACAAGGATTTTGTAATAAGGTATATGAAATAGAATTTATACACATCTTGCCTGGAAGTGCGGACTGCGTTTGCTAATTATAATTAGACTGTAAACTAGATTCCAAAAATTTCGAGTTGTGGCATCACCGATATTGTGACCGATATCCAAATAAGATGTTTTTTAGACTTGTCTGGAGACAATACTCAACCTTGAAGTAGTTTTATTTGAATTTATATTATATCAAAACAATAATTCTATTAGGCAGCATGAAATATTTCAAATTTTATGTTATTCTTAATTACGTTAAATTGAACCTTTTTAGGGAGTTTGTGAAAAAACAATCCAGGATGTGGTGGAGCGGTTTTGGGATATCATTGAGGATATTAACATTAACAACGTGTTGGGCTTCCTTCGCGACAACATTGTTGGGTTTGTAGTGCTCATCACCGCCTTCGTCTGGATACCGGCCAGTTGTGTGGTGAGTGTAAAGAAATTGTATAGCAACTATATTTTGTACGGATATTTACGTTTGAACCAGACAAGTTCTGTAAATTACCTAAACACACCGGCAGAATTACCGGAACATAAAAAAAAGGGATATTGTCAAATAGTTAATTTAATTTTTAAACAAATAATAATGAAACACGAAACTTGAATGAAATTGACATGTTTTCACATTAATTTACAACACCATACATAAAGTTTAATGAAAAAAAAAACAAATTAAACAAAATGCATTTTTCTTCTATATCGTAATGACAGAGAAACATTTGAAAATTTAAAATTTTCTGACGGTTCACAATTAATTAAATGCATGTTTAATAACGAGTGTTTCCCCCCCACCCCCTTGCTCTGACCAAGGTATCCATCCGTCTGCGCATGCTGCGGATGATGCTTAATTATTATTTGTTTAAAAATAAAATTAACTATTTGACAATATCCCTTTTTTTATGTTCCGCTAACTCTGCCAGTGTGTGCATGTGAAAATCAAGGAAACGCGTGGTATTTATCAAATTATAATAACGAATAGCGAAAGTTACCACGATAATGCAGTACAAGTAGTCGCTTTGCGCTAAATAAAAGTTGTATAGATCAAATCGTTGGCCGATAAATTGCCATAAATTTTCATATAGTTCTCTGAAATATATTAATTGTTTAGATGTGCATTTAGTACAGGTTATTTTTCTCGCTGTCGTTACTTTCCATCGCAAACAATCCCACATAGCCTGTAATAAATAGTTTTAAGAAAATACGTGTATTTCTCGCTGTCGTTACTTTCCATCGCAAACAATCCCACATAGCCTGTAATAAATAGTTTTAAGAAAATACGTGTATAATGTGCACTTAAAAATATGATAAAATGTTACAATTACAGATAAGCTACGTGGACCGCCGCCGTCAGCGTCAACATCAGAAATATGCCGAGTGGGAGCGCCAGCACGACCTCGTGCATCCCTCCTCGCCGCGCAAGATTGTACACATTCGGTACCATTTTTTTTTTGAAGGTTTCCTTTCAAAATATTTGGCACCAACACCTATTGCAACTTGCAACAGGGCAATTCTTAAATCTCTCTGATCAAAATCACTTGTAATTGCTGTGATAATCCCAATCCAAAATAAATTGTTTATAATCATAAATGGATCTATTTATCATATTACTTCCCCAGTAGTTTGCTCTCAGGTTCGAGAGTAACACGTACAATTTAATGATATATTGATTTAAAAAAAAAACGGAATTGCGGATGTATCCCGTTATCCCATTCCTGTCTCCATAGTAAAAGTAATATTTTGTTTGTTATTGTATGCATAATCTGTTTGTTTGTTGCAGGTTACCAAAGCAAAAACCGAGCGGTATGAAAACAGTGTTACAAGGCACTAGTCAACTTTGAATAATGTGTTGAAATTGTAATGGTTAGCATTAAAATCAGTATTTGAAAATAAATAAGACATTTTATTTATTACGGTGTTTATTATTTATTGCATAAATATTTTTAAGCTTACATAAATAGTAAGTTAAGACAGGTGTGCTTAAACAAGACGAATTCCTAAGAATAATACTAAATATTCATAGAAAATAAGGTTTATATAGTTGCCTTTTTTCATTTTAAAATTGCAATAGGATTGCTGGGATTACATACTGAAAAGAAGCTCAATGGGATAAAAATCGTTAATAAGTTACATGGCCGAGAACCAACGCCTACAATGCTGTGTACAGATTGGTCAGCATTTAATTATGCGAACAACCCACGATAGATATTTTAGTTGAGCGCGGTGGATGTGAGTAACGCTACGCCGCGCTCGTAGAACGCGTGTGGCTCCTGTCCGGCGGCCACGGGCAGCCGCACCTTGAACAGTAGCTCAGAGCGTGCGCTGTTCAGATATACCGGCAGCGTCAGTGTGTGCGAGCCTGTTGCAGGCTCAGGACCCCTGCACGCAACAGTTTCAATGTAATCTTTTATTGCATTCACAAATGTCAGTTTACTGCATAATAATTATAGATGAATGTGTGCAGTAGCAGTCTTTGTATTTATAGACTATTCCAGGAAGTTCACGAAATAAGATCCAATTACTGATAAATGCTGAATACCATTCCTGCATTATTATAACATAGACATATATCTCATATATATCATAAACAACCAAGAACTGCAAAATATTTAACTGTGACATGTGTCCTTGGGCCAGTAATCAAATTCATCATTATTTCCTCAATAAAGGAGTTACAGTATTTGCAATCTCCCCTTTAAAGCTATATCCTAATATTGTGTGAAATCTGCCAACCCTTTCTTCTGCTAGAGGACAATGGCTCGTTGTTATTTCAATATTTCGGTGGGGTCAGCACAGTCAAGTGTACATGTACACACCGAATCCATGTGAGCACAGTGAGCGGCAGGTCCACCATGATGGTGTTGGTGAGCAGCAGCCTGTTGCCCTTGACGGTGGCGCCCTGCAGTTTTAGCCCAGTCACCGAAAATGACCATTCACTCTGTGCACTGTCAGCCGCAGTGCCTGGGTCGGGGATTGTCACCTGTTAAAATTACATTAAAAAAATTAATTACGTCATGAAAAAAATATTTTCTTGCATATTTTCAAGTAATGTTTTATACAAGACAAGAGTCATCATGTATATGAGAAACGTTTTCATATCGCTGTCAAAAGGTTCAGCGTTGTTTCTTACAATGGGGTTCCAAAGTTGGTATGTCAGTTGCCTATTAGAATTTTTATGTGATGTGTCAAAGCACATTGAAATCTTGAAACATATTGAAATCTTATCTGCTGCCTACGCTGTTAAGAAAGTGAGGCTCTTAACCAACGTAGAAAGAGCAAGATTAGTTTATTTTAGATTTTTAAATTACGGAAAAGAGCAGTACGCGCCATTTACAACCTCAGGTCTAGGGATTCCCTTAGAGATCTCTTTAAAGAAATTGATATATTAACTGTAGCATCACAATATATTTTAGATAATATTATGTACGTTAAAAAATACTCTGCTAGTTTTCTTAGGAAGAGTAATGTTCACAGTATTAATACTAGGAGTAAGGCTAAACTGATTGTTCCAAATTTGAGACTAAGCAAAATTGGTGGCTCTTTCATGGGTAGATGTGTAAATGTTTATAATAAAATTCCATTAGAGTTGACAGAAATTCCATTACAATTAAACTCACGTCAAAGGCGTTCTTATGCGGAAAGATTATTACAAACTTGATGATTACATTCAGGATAAGACTGCTTGGACATGAGTTTAATATTAAGCCAGTTTAAGTGCGTTCTGTAACTGTGAGTAGGAAAAAAAACTCCTCGGGAGTTTCTTGCTGCTTCTTCTTCCGAGACCACTAACAGTAGGGATTTGTTGAAGCGATGGCAGTTTGACGTTCGAAAAGTGTTTGTAAAAACCAACTTCGAATAAAATATTATTTCATTTCATTTCATTTCAATTTTGTAATAGCCATGTGTTGTTTTAAAAGATGTGCTAAGGAGTTCTTTCATTGTTTCTGCTCATCAAAGTTAAAGCACCTTTTCGAAACGGTAGTAGAAGCAATAATGATGTGCATAAGTGTAATTTACAGAATACCAAAATGATTATGATTTTGAATTTGAATATCCTGTCTTATGGGCTTATGGGCTGCTGCTGTGGGGTTCAGCTGCTGATGTTAAGTCAATTTTTTATATAATAGAAAATAGCAGTACGCGCCATTTACAACCTCAGACCTACGGACTCGTTCTAAATATGTCTACAAAGAAAACTATAAAATAACGAAAAAATACTCTCAGTTTTTTTAAGACTGACAACATTAATATAAATAATAAGGCTAATCTGATTTTACAAAATTTGAGATTTAGTAAAACTGGTCTTTTATGCGTAGATGTGTAAAAATGTATAATAAAGTTCTGTTAGAATTGACGGAAATGCCATATTGTATATTAAAAACTCACCTCAAGAATACTTCTTAGGAAGAAAAGTAAACTAGAAGAATACTTTATAGATAAGACTGCTTGGATATAAGTTTTTTGTCTGTATTTATTTATTAAAGGCATACCAACTAAGTACAAAGATAAAATTTACACCATTGAGTAATACATATTAACATTACGTTTTTATAGAAAAATCGTAATCAGACAAAATATATGTTAAGTATAAGGTGATACAGCGATCGAAAGCTTAGAAAGAGAATTATATTATAGTTTAACTTTTATGTCTATCAAAGCTTTATTTAATTTTTTCTTAAATTGACCTATTGAAGCTGCAAAGATGTCAATATCAGTGTTTTGAAATACCGTGTTAAAAGTTTCTTTGCATGAGGTTAAGTGGTGAATCGTTTACATATTTAGTTTTATTGGAGTATGTGTTTAACGGCCTATACATTCTACAATTACTAGCTCTCAAATATATCGTTGGTACATTAATATTAATTCGATTCAAGAGAGATGGAGAGTCAATTGTTTGATTGATTAATTATACAGAAAAATACTGCCAAGAGAATGATTGCGCTTGCATAATGGAGGATAGTTAAAATAATTTAATCGTTTATTGTAGCTATTGAGTGTTATGTTTTCCAGTTTTACATGATCCAGCTGTAACTTTATTAAGTTTTTTTGTCTGTCGGAAAGAAATACTTTTTGAGAGTTCTTGCCGTTTCACGGTAGAGATTTGTAAAAGCGATGGCGTAGTTTGAATTCCGTGAAGCGTTTGTTAATCCTACTTCGAATAAATTTTATTTCATTCATTGTATTTTATAATCAAATTGCTTAAAAGTTAATGTAACACCAATAAGTAGCAGTAATCTGAAACTGAAATGTTAGCAATAAATTACCTGGAGATGCAATTCTTCGAGCGACCATGAGTTGGCTTGAGCGACGCATTGACGTGTCGCGGTGATGTACGCCTCAGGGTTTAGTAGACCTCCCAGCCATACAGGGATATTCTATAAGTTCAAAATAGTCCCGTTACTCTAGCCAGTAACCATCTAACCATGTAGTATCCAACTATGTAGTGTTAATCGAATCCTTTAAGGACGGTGAAACACTTACAGTTTTTAGTTTAAACAAAAGTCGAATTCGGTCGGAATCTAACATTGGTCTATTCGCTTGATATCAAGTTTATTATAGTTGGAATGTATACCTTGGAATACACTCCAAACTACATTTGTGTTCACTTTGTTTTACGTGGTACATGCACGAGTTTAAACTTGTAACAGATTTTAGAAAGTCCAAGAAGATTGTCGAACCTGCAGCCGTTTAGCGCCGCGCTCGGCGACTGCTGCAGAGACAGCGGCCAACTGGTCGACCCGGCGCGCGAAGTCGCCGGTCCACTGCTGCACAGTGCAGCCGCGCGCTACCGCGTACCTCCGCCAGCTGCTCGGTAACATGCCGCGCACCAACGCCCCCACCATCGCACGCGTCTCGTTCGTCTGTTTCATCGAGCCCTGCGTATGGCGTAAAGTATATTAGTGCATTTACAAAATTAAATATGCAAATGGTGCACAGATAAACATTACATCATCATTGATTTATGAACTATATACAAATAGGCTCTTTAGCTTTAGAGAAAGGAGTACAACTATAAAGTTTTCTCTTTACGTATTAATATTAATATAAATTATCGTATTTTTTACTATAAAATAAGAATATTTCTCACAATTTAATTAAATAACATTTGATAAATATACTTCTATGATCCGTTGATATATAAAATGTGTATGGAGGTGTTAGTCCATCGAATTACCTCACAGATAGCGATGACGTTGCGCAAGTCATGCAGGACTTGCTGCAGAAGGGACGCTCCGGCTGCCACCTCACGCTCGAAGAACCGATACAGTGGATCTTTGATATTCTCCACCGTGCGACGCAGTGTCTTAAAGTTAAATTGTTATTTCAATTTTGTAATATAATGCATAATGATATAAATATTAAATAAATTATAGTCCGTGTCAATTTTATTGTAAGCTACGAGTAATTGTTGTTAAGTGTTCAGTTAATAGCTAGTTCTTCGAAGTCCTGTATACAGTTTTTTCTTAATTTATTTATAAGCCATAACATTTGGACAAGATATTGCTTTCTGCAACACTGTACAAGCTTCTATGGAAAATAAAGTTATTATGTATACGATATATTGAAAACTTTTTCTTTTATGGTTGTCTGCCTGTACACATATTCTGTTCCGTAAAATTCATTATAAAAGTTAGTATGGATATTTTGTTAACGGATATTTATTTAATGCCCGATAAAATAAATAACAATTGTTTCAGGTGTGGATGATATTATTTGTAAAAAGTAAGGTCTACGTTTTGTAGTGAAACGAGATCGGTTTAGATGTAGTAAACATGTGCATTTATTTAAGTATGTTACCGGCAGTTCCTTCGGAAGCAACTGGAGCCAGCTTGTCGCCGACTGGTGCAACGTCTTCATCCAGGCAGGACGCCCGTCTCCCTCGACGACACTAGCATCTATACAACATATATTTAACAATTGTGTGTACTTCATGTAAATTCAATAAATTAGGGTTATTATGGTAGTTTCACGACTGTTAAACTGAGACCTTTGATACGATATATTTTATTAACGTTAGCAACAGTTCATTGCAATAAACAATGCTGAGGAATTTCAAGTCATAATTTACTTTTGGTGGTTTTGATATTATCTGTATTAATTATACCCGGTATACATAATCATGAATTATTTAACTGCTGTATTTTAAATGTATAACGTACGCGGGTCGTCCTGAGTGGCGGCGTTGTAAGCAAGTTCCTCTTCGTCTTCAAGTTGCTGCATTTTCAGGAGTTTGGACACGAGATCGCTCCCTTGGGTAGTTAGCAGTACCTAAGTCGACGAATAGAACTTTAAGATAAGGTGCCAAGCTTGCAAAGAATTTTGTCCAAAATTAAGTGGTGTTAAACTTTTCATAAATATATAACAATAGTTTATGATCAAACAAAAATATTATACATAAGATTCAAATGTGATTGGTCGAAAAATTATTACGAAAATCATGCATGTAACTTATTAACATTAATGATTATTTACATTTAAAACCACACATAAACATTATTGTGTTCTATGTATAAATCCAAAAATACCTTTTCAGCGTTGTTGGGCAATCCGAGCCAAGAGGGCGTCTGTCTGTCCGACAACTCTTCGATCCATTTGAGGAAGTGATCACGGCGGTTCCCATCTGGCATCGTAATATGGCGCTGGTTTCCAGTAGCCTAAATAGAGTTAATCAATTAATATCTGTTATTGGTAAACAGCATTATAAATATTGGTAGCGAATAAAAAGCATTAAAATTGCTACTCAGCGATATTTGTGATGAACGTTGGAGTATCATAACTCATGAGACAAATATTTACTGTAGTGTGCGAACCACAGAGTATTAGTTTCAAATCACATATTATACTTCCCTAAATAAATATATTTAGTGCATTTGGAGTCATATTTAATATATTACAAAACATAATTTGGGATCACTAATTTATCTATCTATCAGCCTTCTACGTTCCACTGCTCGACGCAGGCCTCCCCTAATTGGCGCTACTTCGATGCGTCTGGGGTGCCATCTGAATGCAACGGCACTCCGCCTTTTTTTTAAGTCATCAGTCCCTGGCCGGGGGCGACCTTCGCTTCTTTTACCAATGCATGGACGCCATTCGAGGACTTTTTTTTATCAATCTGTTATTAGTCCTATGAACATTGTGCCTATCCATTGCCACTTCTAGCTAATTCTGCGAGCTATGTCCGTAAAATTTATTAATCTATGAATTTCATCGTTACATAATCCTCTCCATAGTACGCTGAGTGACTGAGTTTTCGGATAAGGCCAACAGTACACGACCATATGCGAGATCTATAAGTAATCACTGGCAATACACATTGCTCCAACACTTTCGACTTTAGGCACCGTGGTGAACTTCTTATCACCGAGTACTTAACATTAATAACAATAAATTTTGGTACTGACGCTTGACAAATATGACGCATGTCGCCAATAATATGATGTCTTAGTATCTCGTAGTTTGTAATAGGTGAACTATGACACCCTGTGAAACATATTATACATACTCCGTCGACGTTGGCGACGAGCGCGAAATCCGCCTCGAAGGACCGTGGTGTGAACAGCTTGCAGAGGAACGAGTGCAGCAGTCGCTGGTCGAACACGTTATCGATTTTGCCACCGTAAATGCACTGCGACAGTAGCGTCACCAGCGCCTCCCACGGGACCTTCTCTGGGGGCAGGTTGGTGCGGCCCTGCAGCGGGTGGGTGAAAGGGGGGTTACACGTGATTCAAATTAACAAAAAACTGAATGGAGCTTATCTAGAAATATAACTGGCCGGATCTGTATTTGATCATATTAGTAATTTTTGCATGAATGTTATGTTTGATACATAAATATGTAATTTTTTTATGACGAAATTTTGACATCCGGAAACGACTTTCTTTAAGTCATATCTTTTTCCATATTAATTCATTGTGAGTTTGATCTAATTTTATTTTAACACATATAACTGTAAAAGGATTGGTTAAAGATTGTTTAAAACGATTAGAAAGTGTGCATGTTCACCATGGCGGTGGTATCAATCCACGTGTCGAGTGTATCGCAAGCGACGCGTAAGTCGGACTCGTTGAACTCATAGTATTTAGCCCAGCCCAGGGGCACGTAGCGGAGTCGCTCTTGAACAATGCCTGTACAAAAAAAATATTGCTATCAAATACAATAAAATAAATAAAACTACATGGTACCTTGTACCATTGTTTATATAATATTTTTTTTGTATTAATCGATTTTTCATACTTTGATTTCAAGATTACAAGAAAACGATACAATATACTCTAGATCCATCCATCGATTCAACTAATGTTGTTTTTCAAATTATTTACCATGGAACCAGGCAAGCAAGAAGTAGAGTCGTGCACGTTCCGAAGGAGGTTTCATCATGCGCGCGGCCGGCACCTGTGGATAGAACATTTGGACGTCCATATCACTACGCTCAATATATTATTCGAATTGGTATCGATTTGATAAAAAAGTTGATGTCGGTATCGAATGTAAGCATTGGTGTAGAAGTTTTATTTGCGTTCGTATGGTTTGTTTTTACTTATCAATTAAAATGCAGTTAATTAGTATTTTAATGATATACTTTCATTTTGTTATTAACGTTGAGATCTAATTTTATTATGATTAATAGATGTACACTTCACGTCGAACATTATAGACATTCTATGCGTAAGATTTAGGAGTCGTTAGATGATGCCAAGTGACACGCTGTACTACATGTGCGCCTTTAAGTTATGGCACAGTTTCAGTAGGTCAATAAGATTTGCGAGCTGTATACTAATCATGACGATTGATAATATAGTGAATGTAATCTTATCGATAGAGATAATACATTGTCTTGTGTACAGAGGGTAGTTGTCAAGCGGGGAGTCGTATGATGAACCAAGTCAGTCTGGTAACGGTATTTGTACAGAGCAGTCGTGTGCCACCGCCCGTAGCTACGTGACCGCATGAGTGACAGTTCCTACAGTCGTTAAAGGTGGATATCATGAGGAAAACGGGACGTAAGAAAAGTAATGATGCTACTTCGACGCCAAATTAAGGAATAAAAGAAAAATGCAGATGATAATATCGATGGTGACCACCATGTTGGGTACTGACCGTGGCGAAGGTCCTGAGTAGGTTAGCGCGGATACCGGGCGGTGGCTCGAACACGAGCACGCGGCCTGCGCGTAGCAGGTTCACGGGCAGCTTTGGGCTGATCTCGGTGGTGAGGAACAAGCGGAACGATGGATGCGGCTGCAGTGAGTGTAGCTTCTTCTCCAGTTGCACTAGCCACACAGGTGCCAGGTGGACGTTCTTCAGCATCACCCAACTAAAGAACAACACAAACATTGTTATAATTAATATGATACATATTGGAGGGCTATGTGCATTGAACTATCACAAGCAGTTGCCTAATATGATTAGGCAATATATTTTATTATTTATTAAATTATCTTATTTAAAGCTCAGATTTATTCAAATGCTTCTTACCGTCCCGTTTTGCACGCCGTATTGATAGCGCGTTCGGCTTGATTGAAACCTTCTGCTGACCCGATAGCGATGCTCGATAAGGGCTTGTTTAACTCTGTAGCCATGTCATCGACACGACCTACACAAAAAAAATAATTTTCCATAGTTCTACGAAAATGTAATATTGGTCCCATGCTATATTCTGAGGACTTTAACAACGTAGGTTTTTTTCTTTGTTACGATCCCGTTATCCGAATGGAACGGATTCGGAGATACAAGGTAATGTAAGCGTTAAAAATTGTTAAAAATATAAGGATACATTCAACCTGATGACATTAAGTAACAATAAACATTTTAATGTAATTGTAAATCGTCTTGTGAATACTGCTTTGGTTAAGCTGTTTATTTTTTAAGATAAGCTAAACGACACTGAAAAATTTCATAAGACAATAATGGATAAATTCGGATCAAAGTAAAAAAAACATTAATTTGCAAATAAAAGCAGCCTCCGCCGATTAATGTAGTGCACTCTTTTTTTTCGTATGGAGATCAAAGCTGTTATGGCGGGAATTTGCTATGTCAAGGATCTATTTAAGATTAGGATTTCGCGTCCATGTCAGTGTAAATTCGAAACATTCGTGTTTGTTGGTTAAAATTACTACATTGTATAAGCGTAATAGCAGCGGACGATTATAAATTTCAATATATTTCTATCATCACATACCGCTAGCATCGTAACCCGGCACAGAGCAGAGGAGCGCCGGAGTGGTCGCATTCAGCTGCGTCTCGGTGATGGTGGCGAGGTCGAACTCGGTCTCGGCCTTCGCCATGAAGCCCGCGCCCAGCACCGCCGTCACCAGCTGGGTCGCCGCCGCTATCACCCGGTCTGGTCTGAACGCCTGTAATTAATAAATTGAAGAGACGTTCAAGAAAAATATTCAAATAAAACTTATACTGCATTGTGTGCTTTATTTATGCTTTAGTGCTTGTACCTGTTATGTTTGTGCTTTAGTGTGCACTATTGATCAAACGGGAGAAGTAACCCTTACCACATGGGTATATAGTAGGATATTGTTCACATTACTTCATGATTACTACACGATTGTATGAAAACAATTTAGTGACTTAGTCTTTATTTACTATATAAACAATATAAGTGCATTGGATTATTTCTTCATGTTGATGAGAGTTAAAAATTTAATTACTAGTAAACTTATTAACATTTGTCATTGTTAAAAATTTAAGTGCTTATTAAAAATTTAAGTCATTATATATTATAATTCTTGATGGCAGTAGTAACTTGATTATAGAGAGGTATTTTTTTTTTTATATAAAGCAACGTAAATGGAATGTATTCATTTAAAAAGTTTTATTAATAACATAGAACAATTTTATTTTAAAGGGATGATAAGTGTACTGGATTTACCATGACGTTTAAAAAACAGAAATTTCCGAATTTCTAACACAGTTACCTGGATGAGTAATAATCTATAGCAGGCCAGCGTGTGCGGCGCGGGCGGCGCGGCCGCGTCGGCGTCCCACAGCGTCGGCACGCACTGCTCGGGCGCCGCCTGTGCCAGCCACGCAGCCAACTCGGGCAGCGCCGCCGCCTTGTCCAGCAGGTTGCGGAATGCTACCAGCCTATAAGATGTATTTATCATTTGCTTATGTTTTGATGTATACGCAGATCGCAATTTTACGTACAAGTGGAGCATGCCGCAGTGTGTTTGGTGCGACACATGCAATAATTTCAATTTGTATCGTTATTGAAACTGAGAAAGTTGAGTGAAAAAAAATTATTAAATGGATTGCACATCAAATGGAGTATAGGATACCAAAATAGCGATCATATTGTACCGCAGTAAAGAGATCAGTGTATTATTGTGCCATTTTTGCTGAATTCAGGTCAAAAAGTAGGTCGGTTTGATTTACAACATAACACATTGCCCGTATATTTTGATAGCATTATGTTAGAAGCTTGAGTTTAATCCACGGATAAAAGAACGTTAACCATCTGCTCCGTTTTTCTTTTTATCCTAAAACAATACCTGGAACTGAGTCTGGCGGCAGCCTCATGCTGCGCCTGCGTGAGCGGTTCGAGCGGCGCGGTGGAGGACACGAACCCCTCGCGACCGCGCAGGAACACCGCGAACTGGCGCTCCAGCGTGTCCTCGGCGCCCGCGCCCTTCAGGCGAATGCGACACAGCAGCAGCGCGAACGTCAGACGGTCCGTGTGCAGCATGCCGCGCGCCACGCGCTCGTACACCGCCTGTCGACGTAGTTGTCATATAGTTATGTGTCAGGTCTACCGGAAAGTTCTACCTGTTCTTATCACAATAAACGTAAACACTCGTTGGAGCTAGATCCTTTTCTGACAACATCGAAGATCGCAGAAAGACTTAATTCAGCTCAGCATACCATTTCGGACCATATTCGGAATATAGGATTGGTATGGAAATAGTCAAGATCGAGTCTTCCTATGCACATCTCTGCTTGCTCAGAACAAAATCTAGCCCTTCTTGAACCGGATATTAACTGGGGATGAAAAGTTACCTACGAAAACATAGTAAGGAAAAGGGCATATTGTGAACGGGGAAACCCTCCAACAAATTTGACTCTCAGTAAGAGAATGTTGTGTATATGGTGGGACATTCGAAGAACAATACATTACAAGCTTTTAAAACTGAATAAAAAGTTCAATTCAGAGAAACCAGCACCTGGATAATTAAAATAAAGCAGTCCAATATGATGCAATTGATTAAATTACTTCAATTACTTTAAAGAGGAGGAGTAGAGCAGAAATAAAAATATTATAGTCTGATTACAAACATTCCCATTCAGGTGTTTTTGTAATACATTAAAAATTGCTCACCGCGAACAACTCTTCAGTGATGATTTTAAGTCTAGCAGTGTAGTCCGACACGCCGTTCAGCGACGGGAACACCAGCACTGAGCTGAATATATCCAGGAACATCTTCAGCGAATATTGGTATAAGAAGTGGACTTGGTTCAATGACTCCATAGTAAAGTAGATGCTGCTGCATGCCTATGGAAAAAATATATTTCTTGTTTAAGTAAAGAATTTTGTAGTATAGTGCATGGCGTATACGTTATTGAAGCACCATAAACAATCAAAACTGAGAAAGAAAAAATTTGCAACATAAATATTTTCTCAGGTAGGGTTTCTAACCCGGGTCCCTTCACTGAACCTTATATTACAAACAAATTTGTTACAGTTTGTCCAAAGCTATACTTGACTTTTTCCGTTCAACGTCACGTCACTCACTTGAGACAGCGGTAGGTACTGCTGACTGACTGTTTCAATTTCAGCGATGACCTTGTCTGTTTCTTCCACCTGCAAGTAAATTCAATACAATCAATAAATTGCCGATGAAAATATTGACTTGGACATAACGATTGAGCTATCTCGCATTGTTCGGTTTAACATGCTAAAACATAAAAAAGAAAATATTCATAAATCATAAAATTCTTTGTTTTTTTTTATAACATAATATTTTTAAACCAAATAAGCAAAATCACTCGATTCAAACGTCACAGATTGTAAGGTACATTAAATCATAATACATAAATAACCCTTTTCTCGTCTGACCTTATGCCCTATGTCGTCGGCCTCCTTCTTCAATGTCTCGAGGGTGGCGATGACGGAGTCGTCGTCGAGGATCTTTCCCTTGGCGTCGTTCAGGGCTTGCAGTAACGACTTTTCTAGCTGACGTAGACGCAAATGGAATTCACCTGGATTTACAAAAGAGTTATTTACCGGTCCTACATATAAATAAAATTCGAATAGAATTTTTCGTTTGTCTATTTGTCAAAAATCTACAAATAGATTTTTGTTAATTCATATTATACCCTGCAACTTGAGTAGGTCGGAGCGCTTTGTGTCGATATCGGGCCGCTCGGCTTTGAGCACGCGGTGCAGACACTGCGACTGCAGCGACGAGCGTGTCACGGTGAAGTTCACGAACGTCACACGGGAACACATGTCCGGGGGGAACTCCACCGTCGGGTCCCTGTCGACACGTGATAAGGGTTAGTGCAGTAGATGCAATTCAACGCGTTTAATCGCACTATTCCAGTTAGTGGAGTGATTTGTACCTAACAATCAGAGTATCAACTCTGTATTCTGATATTGTATTTGTTTATGTTCTCAATACATGTCAGCTTACTTGTAAGGTTAAAAAATATCCCTAGGGGATAATTTACGGGTTATGAGATAGTCATATTTTTTTTTATTTGGTGCATATATGGAGACTGGGATTTCAAGTGATCACACCGATAGCTTCGATGGAAAGTTGTGCAGGCGCAGCGCAGAATTACATAATTCTGGGGGCCTCTATTACATACCTGGTGCTGAGGAATATAACGAAGGAGGGGCTAAGATCAATGTCTTGGTCCCCAAGCGTGATGAGCACGCGCCCGCCTGTACGACGCAACTCACGATTTAGTACCGGGTTCAAGATCGGATCATAGTTTTCAACATCCTGTAACAACATGTTTTTTTTAGTAACTTTTTCGTATTTCACTTTAAAAGCGTACAATTGTAAGTATAGATCGTATACTAATGAGTGAAATATAAATGTCTGTCCACAACATCAAAATGAATTTTAAAATGTATGTTGAATACGTAATATACATGACAATAAACATACAAAATATTTCTCAATTTACTAGAGAGGATATTTAGAGCAAGATGTAGTAATTTCTTAATCTAACCTGCACAAGCAATGGGTTGCCGAACCGGAGCGCAGATTCTAAGTTCTTCCTGAACGAATCGTCTAAGAATGATGTTTTTGTAATTTTGCGCTCCTTGAACTCACGCATTATGAACTCCGTCGCTTGTCCCGACGGATCTATGATTAGTGGATACCTGTTGAAGCGCTGTAAACAAAAATTACGATAAGAATGCCTTTAATATATGGGGTTTCATTATGTAGCATTTTTTTTTAATTTTCTTGCTTTCGTTTCACTTCCTTATACGTTTAAATCTAGTAACGTAGGCAACCTAGGATGAGTTCCCTGTTCGGTATTTCTACAATTTAATAATGAGTAGTTACATCGTCGAATTGAACGTGGTTGTTTTTCATACTCGTCAATGGTTTCTTTTAATCGAGTACGAATATATTGTTAAAATTAACATGATTATTTATAGATAAAAATGCTTGGCAAATAGACTCACCTTCAACATGATAGCGTTTTCAACGCAAAGCTCGTCCGTGGGCAGCGCGTTGGCCTGCCAACGCAAACGTTCGTCGGGATTGCTGAGGTACTCGGTACGCGCGATGTCCGCGCGGAATTTGATGTTCGCCGCCGCCAGGTGGGCCGTCCATGTCGAGAATAGATTCTGACGGTACTGTATAAGACCAAATATTCAAATGCAGTCCGTATGGTTGTAAGTTGTTAATATATAAACTTTAAAAGGAGTTTGGACCCTACAACTTCCAAACTAATATAATAGCACTTGTTTCTTAGCAACGTTACCAGAAACGAGACGAAATGTACATTAATCTTACCTATCACAATGCCTTTGTTCAGAATCAATACATAGAACGTGAGTACGAGTCACACCTATTAGAAATTTGAAGAACAACACAACTTGCTAATTTATTGACATCTGAATGTGTCTTACATGCTGGTCGAAGTATCCCCCGTATGCGATGAAGGCGGCGGACAGCAGCACGTCGCCCACGATAGTGCTCATCTGCGACCGGAAGGTCTCCGAGCTAGACTCCCAGCGCTCGCGCTCGATCACCAAACTCTTGAGAAGGGCAATGGATCGATCCACCTGGGAATCAATCATGTATATAGGATTTTTTCAAGTTTGTGTTAAGTCGCTTCCGGTGGTGTCAAAGTACAACCCATGGACATCATGTTATAATCAACTATCAAAAGGAAAATTAGCCCCAAAGGTTAATTTTTCGATCAATAGCTTACTCTCAGAGGGAAATTTATTTACCTTAGCTTGTACATTCTCAAGGTCAGTTTTGATGGCCTGGGCCTGGCTGATGAGCTGCGCGTACTCCTCCTTGTACGAGGCGATGGACTTCTCCAATTGAGCGATCAGCTCACGTACCTCGTTGCCGGCTTTTACGTTTGTCTGAGCCTGATCTTCCAGCGCCTTCAGCTCGTTACGGAGTGGTTCCACCCGTTTCAACATGTCCGCGTATTCAATCTGGGTTGTTAATAATAATAGGATGTTAATAAGGTTTTAGAAGTAATATTTCTGTAGGATCTCAATACAACCAATAATAAAATTAATAAAATGGAGGTAATTCAAAAATAATATGTAAGTATGTAATAATATGTATTAATCATTGGGTACATATTAATGCTATAAAATTTTTATGAAGTAAACAAAAATATTCAGATACAATACCTGTGCAATGGCCCACTTGACCATAGGACCACAAGCCATACTAGCTCTGTTAACCTTCTCGAAGTTGTAATCCGGATTGCTGAGGTAACGCGTCTTCATTTTCTCACGAACATCGTCACTGACCACACACGAAATTGTCATTAATATTTACACTTTTAAATGAATCGATTCAATCAAATTACAATACCTACTATTGTGCTTAAGTGAAACCAATATACCATACCATCATAACAGAACATCACCCGGGACCTGTGTGACCACCATTATCATGCACACATCACCACATTTATCTTTCATATTGCCATGACTTAATTTGATGTCATTCCAAACCAACGGACGTCACTTACCAGCACAATGTAGCAATGAATAAAAAAACAATGTCTTTTACCGAGAATGTTAGAAACACATCATTGCGTTGATGATGGCCTTCCAACGTTGACAAAAGACATTGTAGATAGCAAACAAACAGAGGGAAAAAAAAACAAAAAATATTGGATTAGCTCGTTGACTCACTTTCTGTAGTGATTTTCAACTGCTGCTGAAGACAAGTTTTGGTCGAACATTATTTATTGGCAAATACATTCATGCAATTGGACGGTTTACTCAAACTGTGTATTATTATTATATATTCATATATATATTACATTACTATATAATACTAGGTCTATTGTGGATAAAAGTATTGTGGGATTTGTACACAATAGTGCCTTTATATGCACTGCGGGGTCGCCAAAGTTAAGGTATTAGATAGTTAACTGTTAATTAAATAATATATATGCTTGACCAATCCGTATGTATATACTTACAATAATGCACCGCATTATTATTTTCTAATTGTTGTATGAGAGTATAGAAGTCGCAAGACAATTTCATATAGCTTAACAATTTCAACTTAACACATGCAAACAATCATGCATGATGAAATCTGTGTAGCATAGGGACTACAATAATCCTTCGGAAAAAAGAGCAGTATATGACTCTTCAATAAGATACTATTTAGCATATTGTTCGAGAAAAGTAGATAAGTTATTCATGCAAAGAAATTTCGACATTTTCTTTTCCAGATCAATATTTTGGAACGTGACGTAAACGTTTTCGACGCTAAACCAATGGTTTTAGATCTGTGTCTACGTTGAGGTCTCGCACCACAATTGATCAAAGCGTATAGTTTTACATTTTTAAACAAGAATTTTGTATGCGATCGGTAAATGAACTCTAGTATTTTATCGAATTCGATCAGGATTAGTTAATATGACTGCCAAAGAAAAAACTCATTCTGCAATTGTCACATTATGAAGAGTCATAAACGATTATTACCTAAGAAGGATTATGGTTAAGTATTAGCGCACCTTTACCTTTAACATTTGTACATAATTTAGTCAAATTAAAGAAACGTAAACGAAAGACGAAGCCAATTTTACAAATAGGTGACATATTACATAAAGAACTCAGATTTCATTACTGTACCGAAAACTGCGAAACATTCACCCATGCAAAAGCATGCATCAGCAAAAAAAAACCACGCAATCACAATGCAAGACAACTGGCAACAAAACAGACAATCGCACTCCAATGTGTAATGGATAAGTGATACCACCCACCAGTGACCTTTCGTCGATTCTGTACAAAGAATATCGACTATCCTAACTCTGTATGCATTCCATTTTATCAAACGAGTGATATCACTTCGTCAGCACCAACACCGAAAACCAAAATGGGATCGTGGAGGGGAGAACGGTGGCCAGTGAGGAGCGATGGGCTTAGAACATTTGTCAAATGTATATATAATATATTGCAAATTTAAATTTAATTTTAATTGCCTATGCGCCATAAAATTTTGCAAGAAAAGATTTTCCAGCGTACTACCTGTTCGTGGCATTACATTTGACCAACGCTCTGAGGTAGGGACGCTGGTTCGAAGAAGCGGCGGTGCTCACGTGATGTCCTCGGTGGAGAAGTTGGAGACGATGCTGTTGATGAAATTCTCGCGCATGATGACGGCGCGGATGGACTTCCAGTCGGTTGCGTTCTCGCCCAGCAGCAGACAGATCGATTCCAGGGCCACCTTGACGATGGCCGGCGGGTTGCCCATCGACCGCACCTCCACCAAATGCTGCTTCTTTATAGACTTCACCGCTGCATATTCAGGTATGTGGCGGTTGCAGTGTTCCGTCGCCGCCACCCACCCAGCGAGAGCGACAGAGTATAATAAGAGAGAAACAAAAAAGGCGTTTAGCTAACTGTGTCACATGCGGCTGGCGTTATTGTAAACCGTTCGGGAGTGCGCGCGCGCACCGCACCGTTACCGACTGAAAGACAATTTTGGTTAATGGCCCGATCGATACGATGCTTAGCGATGTTAGTCACATACGAACGTTTTCAGGTTATTAGTGTGCCTTACGAAGATGCCGTATACATTGCACGTAGTGATCGTAGCGTTAAGTATTACACATTATTAATAACAACAGTCACATATGCGGGCAAGCTTGGCGTATTTACAATATCGAGTTCCGTCAACTAAGAAAATATAAAACGTTTCATTCATAACAGTGAAGAAATAAAAATATACTAACGATTAAATACAATATGGATGCTTAGAGAAATACAAGATAACAACGAGTCATATTCGAATAACATTCATGTTCGATGCACTAAGTACAATAAAATGTTTTTGCCAATAAATAGACTGAGAAGTATAGTTAATATTACAACGCTTGCTATCTACGGTAATGGTCCATTCCACAATCAGTTCCATACGTGATACAGTAAATGGTATAAAAACTATAACTCGGGAGGTTGCACATCGGTTTGTCGATACACGAACTCGAAAGCTTTGCATATTATAGCATTACCTTCATGTACATAGTTAAGAATTGTATTCAATTGTTTACTTGTTATTATTTTGGCACTCAAATCTTATAATTAATGAATGGCAATGGCTCACAGTAAGCGAAAGTAACTATTTTAATAAGAAACAGGAGATACTGTGTGATACTGATATACAGATCAATGAGCAAATCGACTCATTGTTAAGATTGACAAAATCTATAATATATTGAGACATATTGAATCACTGTTTTATGATTATATAATTCGATTGCTTAATTCGAAGTAATAAGCAAAAGTCAATCGTATTATATACATATTTAGATACCGGTGGATTACCGCCTCGGAAAAGGCAATAAGTAAAGACATCAAAATGCAAAATTGTGCTAGCATTAACTGTTAAAATTATACAATCAAATAACAGGTTTGTGTGACGTCATGTTAAATAGGAAACGAAATTATACATTCGATTTTATATTCTACATTAAAACTTCTATTAATATATCAGTATTAAGCGCGTTCATTCTTAGGGGGAGGGTAACTAAAAATAATAATGATTAATTCTAACTAGCATCCTCGGTTATTTTACTGCTTTTAGTTCAATCAACGATCCGTGTGGGAGACAAACCGACGCACGCCCCCACGAGCGTAAGCGGGACAACACTAACGTGATGTTCTCAGTCTCGAAGTTAACTATAGTGGATATGAAGTTGTCCTTCATGACGGCTGAGCGGATGCCCTTCCACGTGTCGCTCTTCTCCCCGAGCAGCGTGCAGATCGACTCTAGCGCCATCTTCACCACCGACGGAGGGTTCGCCATCGACCGCACTTCTACCAGCTGTTGCTTCTTGATCGAACGCACCGCTGTTGTTTGCAATCATCTCCACGTTTAATGCAAAGCCCCCTTCCAACCCGTTAACCGTACGCGGTAGTTTCGATGTCGTCATGGGGTGACAATATATGTATAATACGATTTATAGAACCATTTGGAGTTCGTAGAAAAACAATGAATAAACTTGTGACAGTTAAAGGGAACTGGTGTCCGATAGTTTTGTTTGTAGACTGTAGCGCTAGGATTGGTCAGTCGGTTATACGTTTTACAGGCTATATAGCTACAATGCTGAACAGTGTTTGGGTCTGCTGCTTGCCTTTATACACATACGTAATACGTAAGTTACACAATTCAACTGCGAAGTATTAATACACACATTAATTACAAAAATTCAGCAAATTCACTACACACTTATTTGAATTAGGCATCTTTGTAATATTCGAGCTAATTACACATGATCAACTTTGTAAACGATCCAAATTTTTTTTACAGTAATATTAAGTGTACATCAAACGGTTACACAGTTGACCAAGTTGTAACTTTAGATATGAAATGTCGTCGTAGTGACCTTTAGCGAGTATTTAATGCTTAGGGGTTTTTATATGAAATATTCATAAGCGCTATATTTATGATCCAGATAGGAAATTCATGTTATTGCAAAGGTTTTAAGCATGTGATTCGAACCGTTTTGTGCCTCGATGACGGCGGGCTCCACCTGAGCCAAGTCGGCCATTACATCTCTGCGTTTGGCTTCGATTTCCTTAGTTTGTTTCTCGAGGGCGACCTAAATTTACGAATGCAAAGATTAGATACATAAATCACCGAATACCTTTTGACTGTAACAATCTCCCGCACAGTGCCATACCTGAATTTCTTGACTTTCCACTTTCTTCTTTTCAGCTTCCTGTTGATCCTTGACCATCTGGCGAAGTTTTGCATTGGCAGCCTCATTCTTATGTTGTAGTTCCTGAAAAAACAACAATAATGTTATTCATGTCACTATTGTTATTACTCAATGTGCTTGGCTTACTTTTTAATGGTTCTCAGAAATATGTCAAAACGCACTATTGGTCTGCATGATCTTTAGGGATAATAACTCATCAACATATACATGAAGTAGTTACTACCAATGTATTTTTCAATGGGTAAACATTAAAATATACCTGTGATTTGACAGCAAGGCTTTTCTGCATCTCTTCTACCTGTTCCACGGTCTCGGCGATCTTGCCGAGACCGACGTTCAAGTGTAGCTGTTGTTCTTCCAAGTCCGCTCGCTTTTCAGCGTAAAGCTTCACCATTTGTTGGATGAAGTCAAGATAATGCCTGGAAATTAATATAAAGAACTTGTGTCTTGTGTTTTAGCGTTGTATGTAGATGGAGAGAGTAGGCCGTAATAATTTTCCCTTTCCGATTAGATATCTAAGCAAGACTGTTATTGGTATAGTATAAATTCCAATACTTTTGTACAGATGATGGCGCTACACTGAACAGATTGTAGATGAAAATCTCAATCTAATAAATATAAATTAATATCAAATAAATAACTACACAATGATCTACTAAATGGTATTTCTTCTTATACCCCTGTATTTTTGATATAACAAACGGCGTAGTACCTGGGCGTGATGGCCATGGTGCGGTTGGCGCGCTTGGCCCGGCGCGCGTTGGCGTGGTGCAGCGTCTGGTGCACATACACGCACGCGTTGACCACGGCGTCGCGGTGTCCGGGCCGCGCGCCCACTAGTCCGCACGCTGCCGGGAATGACGACGGCGACACGTACTCTGCTGATTCGAGGTCCATACGTGTCGTAAACTCCTTGCCCACCTAAATTGTATGTGGAAAATTTGATTAATACGTATATGTTATTGGTACCCACTGTAACCTACCGAGGACTAACAAAAATAGACGCTAAGTTAAAGTTAATTGATTCAACTTAGTATGTGTAATATAATAGGTGCAGTATATCTCTCAATGCATTCTGGATATGTTTCTTATCTACTAAACGTACGCAAGATTCGTATTTTTTATTATGTTTAAAATTACACAAAAAGTAATAGGAAAAAGAAAATCAAAAAGAAATATATTCTAACAATTTTTCGATTGCACACTAGTTAATGCATGACAGATAATATGTGTATAAAATATGTATAAAAACAAACGTTATCCCTTTTTAACTAAGAAATCTGCAGTATATTGGCATTTGTTAACTTGAAATTGTTATAATACGACAAAATTAATATGTTTAACAATTTTACCTGGAAAAGTGCTCCATCACTCCAGTCACCAAACCAGTTGAGCACGCATCTGTTGAAGAGAGCGGGCGAGGTGGCCGCGCGATCCTTCAAACCCTCCGACGAGGGGTTCATAGTGAACACCACGTGTAAGTTGCGCATCACTTGACCAGTAAACCTGCGAGGAAAAAATGTGGGTATCAAAATAATTTTGAGTAACATGAACACAAGTTACACATAATCGAATTGGACTTGAGAACAAACAATTTATCTGCCACATAAATAGACCAAAAATTCTTTTTTCAACCTTTTAGTGTTATGAAAATGATGAATTTCTTTAGATATTAAGTTATGTTATACCAGTATGTGTCAATGTGGATTTATAACACACACTTACCATTTATACAACTCGTCGTTAGAATCGAGCATAAGACCTTCTCGTTGAGCACCTTCTTTGCACTGTGTCATGAGAGCAGAGAACTCATCTCCCTCGAACAAACCGGGCACCTGATAAATATAATTAAATTGATAACAGAAAACAACTGTACTGTAATATACAGTACAATAAACAAAATATATAAAAATATTTCGCACCAATAATCTCATATAAGTATTATCCGTGTTCTAGAGAATTAAGACATTGGCAAAAATTAAGATGAGGGGAAATTTGTTTAGCTTTGTCATATAGGTTTGCCAAAATCGATAATAAAACAGAACTTTTTCTGGCAAGTCAACGACACTGTGAACTACGGTGTAGGAACGACGAGCAAGAATTATATACAGTTCGACTACATTTTGAATGTCTTTCGCAAACCTTCTATTTCAGTTGTCGTATTATTATGACACACGCTAGACTCTACATAAAGTGTAGATATTACCTATTCTACTTTTATGCTCACAATTGTGGAGATTGAGAAGAACTGGATTATTGGGTTGTTAGCTTCTTTTATTTTTAGATTGTCGATACATTCATAACGACACGTGTCTGGCACTGTTCTTACATCGCCAATATATTATATTAACTGAGAGCTCATGGTAGTATCGTAGTGGATTACTCACCTCTCCGTTAGCAAGCAAGGTGTTCATACGTTCCAAGAAACCACTGTCAAGGACGTTGGACTCGTCGAGAATGAACGCCACCTTCTCATCGCGGCAACCCGCGCGCCGTAGAACCGATCGTAAATCTTCGTCGAAATCTGCACCCGTATACTTATTGTGGACCTTTCGAGAGACAAATTTAACAATCATTGTACAAATCGAACCTCTGTCTTAAATACCAAAATCAAGACAGTTAACTATTTTCTTGTTTTATTCATAATAGAATCAGCCTTAGTTTAGTAAATCAATATGAAGTAAAAATAATAATTACTTTAATCTGGAAGATGCTCAATCCGTTCATCCATGCAACGAAGCGACTAAGAGTGGTTTTGCCAGCACCCGATACACCGATGAGGAGCAAGTGCCCTTGCGGCTGCCGGAAGATACGGTCGATGCGGAGCACGTGTTCCAGCACTTCGTCAAATAACACCAGAGGCACGTCCAATTCTTCTTCATAGAACACCTGGTAATAATAGTAATAATAGTTTAAATTTTGTTATTTTATTACAATCTTCATTATGTTATGCTAGTCATCTGACTTGACTGATTGACATCGCAATTTTGACAAAACATTTGTTTTGTCGTGACGATTCAGCTACTTGTATGTTAGGAACCCTTAGGTAATATTAAAGTGAAATCCCATATTCCCAAACCGAAATTATTCATATTTATACAGTTGCCGACGTCAACAAAGTAGCAGAAGATCTAACGAAACAGGATTTTTAGTTCCTTAAGAGCATTCTCTATAATTCTTCAAATCTATGGCGTACTTTGTATTGAAGTTTTGTATCGTTGTGGTATTAGTTGCGAATACTAACTTTCAATCTAGCCTTTACGTATTCACGTAGCTGATCTCTCTGCACTGGCACATAGTCTTTGCTCAACCAGTTGCTGTATAGTATGGGGCGCGCTAAAGCTTGCTCTCTATTGATACCTGCGAGAAACCGATGTAAATATATTTATATTAAAATTTAATGAGATTATAAAAAGCAAGTCAAATCACAGCGAAGATAGAATAGTAAATAGTAGAGTAAGATTAAAAGTAAAATGACTAACCCGGGAAGAATCTCATAGCAACATTATCAATGTTCTCGTCAGTCCACTGACGCTCTGTGTCTTCGACCAGACGGTCCTGGAACAAACGGAGAGCTTCGTGCGCCCACAGCCTCACCAGGCCTTCCACGCTCAAATTGTCCAAGGGCCTGTGGTAAGAGGTTTAAAAAAGGGAATTAGAATGAATATTTTTACATATATATTAACTTAGTTAATCACCCTGTTGTGAAATGGGAGAGCATCCAAAACAATATGGGTGGGTATCATACAAAATTCAATGGTTTACTATGTTATTATGTCTTTATCACTAGTGGTCACCCAAACATATTGATACAAGTCAAAGAGCTACAATCATTTGAACTGAAACTTTATAATTATAAAATCCAAATACAATTTTCTTGAAATTACACAGTAAAGTATTAAACTGACAGTAATCACTTTCGGGCATGAATACTATATTTTTGATGCACGCAACTTTCTACCGTATTTTGTTGCTGTTTTGGGTTGACACGGCGAAATTATTTATATTATATACATGAAATCAGTGGTTTAATCTGACCTGATAGCTTCGCAGATGCCGCGCACCCATCTGGTCATCTCTCTCGGCGAGTACACGTAGTGCGGCTGCATGTCCTGAGTGAACCGCTCCTGCGACGCGAGGTACAGCTTCACCATGGCCTGGGTCAGCGGCTCCGCGTATCCGCGCAGACCCGGCTGCATGCGCAGCATCGCGCGCGTGAACGTACCGTATATCTAAACATCGTTTATATGTTAATGGAATCAGGCGTTCCTTTGTGTAAATTCATTGTTATTAAATTTGTAATAATTTACTTTACAAAAATACTTTTCTCTAGATATGCGTAGCAGTCAAGTCAATGTGTAATGTAATCCATCATTATTGCAATTCATAATTGTCACATGGCTGAGCTCGAATCTCGGCTTAGAATGAGAGGAGTTAAGACCAAAGGCCTCACGCTGATCATTGATTGGCATGCTTTACACACCTTTGAGAACATTATGTAGAACTATCAGGTATGTAGGTTTTTTGAAGATGTTTTTCGTCACAAAACCAAGTGATACTTAATTTACAATACACACGCACATAATTTGAAAAATTAACAGGTGCGTGCACCGAACCGTGCATTTAAACTCTAATCTCCCTCGGGGAAGACCAATGTCTAAACCAATACGTTACCATTGTTTTGTGTTGTAATGATAATGAAATATAAACAGATTTATGTTGTTATGGGAGTTTCCGTAAACTCAATTCTTCAGTGATAAATCAATCCTATCCAATGTCCATTATAATGTCCATTATAGTTAATGAAGGTGTTATGAAATGTATACTACATTAAACATAAACATCAAAAACACAAATAGTATACATTCATATAGGTAAGTTTCTTTCACACTTATTTCTTCATTATTGAGCTTCTTTTTGAAACAGCATTAGCCAACAGAATTACGCTCATAAACGTTGGTACAAATCAGTAAATGACTTTTGATTCATGAAATACCTGTTCCAAAGATGTTTCTCCGGGGTAATCGACGTAAATAACGGGCACGTGTCGCAACAGCCGATGAGAGAGCGGCTTGCGGCCGGGGTCGGTGGGCGGGTTGCACGCGCCCACGAACTGGATGCGTTCCAGGTGCACCCAAGAGTGATCTGTAGTTACAGACCACAATTAGAAAAGTGTCAATATAGAACAATGATACAAGTGGGAGTTTTATATGGACATTCTCTCGTAGTTCACGTATTCGGTATGCGCTAGTTTCGCTGCCGATTGTGTGTTATCATAATTTTTTATATATAAATTCGATTAATGCCATCTTTTCTATGCCTGTTGCTCAGAAAATATTAACTTATTGTTATGCAGGTATCAAAGTTACATTAATAAATGTATTCGTTTATTAAAATTTGTATATGTATTTTATTTATACATAAACACTTAATAGTTAAACTTATTGTTAAAATAAAATTAATCTTAGAAATAAGTACTTACCACTAGCGCGATAGAATCCCTTGTGTTCGAGCAGTTGGCGCAAGAACGAGATGACTCGCTGTGTTCCATATTGGTCCATGTCCGGCAAGTTGATCTCGTCGCAGAATAGCACCAGCCACTTGCCAAGCTACAAACAACTCAATTGTCTCTCAACCCGAAAACATTTTTTTTATCAAGTATTACAAACTTCTTATTTTTTAAAACAAACATACAACCATAATGTTTCATAGTTAACTAAATTATATTATTAAACAAGATAGCTCAACCAAGACATATTTGAAATTGATCATTCAACAGTTTAGGATGTCTAGTTACAGTCTTAATTATAAACAATTACTCATATATCAGTCATAAGTGTTTGACCATGTTTAGCAGTGTTGGGCACCAGCAGCAATAATTGAAAAACAGTTTAACACTTTGGGCAGCAAATGAAGTAAAAAGCTACAATTGTCATCGTTAGATAACAAATAGTTTCTAAGCCTTGCAGAAGGCGTTTGGGCTGACCACTAGTCATTTCAATAATTTCTTACAGCTGCAGCAGCAAAGATTACGGACGATTTAAGGCCTTTAGTTGTGCTGATCGCATGGCCTGTACGCAGTTAACGGATTGCAGTGATTTACTTACCTGAACCGGAGCTAGCACAACTCCGTTAGGTGTCTTCCTGTACTCGCAATAATGGTCGAACGTTTTCAGCAACAGCTCCGGCGTGGTGGCCGACGAGAAGTTCAGGCCCACTACCTCCATGTCCGGCAGCGCGCGCAGCGCCGAGAACAATGTCATGGTCTTGCCGGATCCGGGCGGGCCGCAGAGCACTAATGAAGTGAATACATTTGAAATGCGATAACGGCTTGGTTAATGGTACAAATTTTCACATCTCGGTACATTTGATACCTATGAAATTAACCGTATTGTTTTTACACCATACTCTTTTCTTAGAGAAAAGTAAAAGTAATGAGGAATCAAATACACAAAGTATATAAGTATGGGGTTGCATAGCAAAATGTACAATGTAAATTGTTATAAGCTGGATGAAATCACCTTTATTATTAATTATAATAATATTAAATATTGTCTTGTAAGTGTGAGTGTGTGTTTTCACTAACCTAACGGTTTGTGTTCGGCGAGCCACGTGTAGAGCAGCGCTTCATGGCGCACTGTGTCGAGTGTGGGCACGACCACATCAGGTGCTGCTACCTTATGCGTTTCCACCTCGATCTGCGGCACCTTGGCTGACCACGGCACCCATGAGCCCGTTATCGATACCTGCAAACAAACAATATACGGTTATTTTTTTACAGCTAGATAGAGTATTACGTAACAGCTAACAAAAGGCACAGTATACATTATAAATTATGAGAAAATAATTAGGTAATTGTAAGTTTACAATAATGATATAGGAATAAGTTCCTAGGTTTGTTAACCTATTTAATTTTTACTTGTGTAAACGCAGCTCTCTACAGAGCGTTTATTCGTTTTGCCACTTTTCGCTCTAGTGGGGTCTGGAATGAGCTGAATAATTTGTCCTTACAATACTTGATAAAAAATGACTATACAAAAGGTCCGTTTGCGTAACGGCATTAAAGAAAATTATATCTTGCCGTGGTCGGAACGATAACTACGGATATTATGAACAAATACTACTGTAATGGTAGAAGGCATAATAAAAATATTGCACATAAACTAAACCTACTTACCTCAAAGTCAATAATATGTTGATTGGGTCCACAGTGGGGCAGTTGCATGGTGCTGGCAGATCGTATGAAGTCACCTAATTCATTACGGTCCTGAAAATTAAACATTGTAATTAATACATTATTCAAAATTAATACCAAGAAGAAGACAGAGAAATTTAATGGTTGAAAATACCTTAAGTTTTGCGTCACCAGCAAATGACCAGAGAAGCGAATAGACGAGCCACTTAGGTACGTATGCTTCCAGCTGTTCGCTCGTGATCGGGAAGTCAGGATGTTGACGATTGTACGCAAGTATGTTCCTGAGAAATAAAATAAATAATTTATTTTAAATCTTACGCTCTAAAGTCTAGCAACACTAACAAACAATATAAGAAAAATAAATAAACGTTCATAGACTCACACCGGCATTAGGATTCCCTGTGTCGAGGACGTGAGGACATTGAAAATATTACGTTCTTTTGATATTATATCGAAACGCATAACTAAAAGTTTATATTACAACTTCATACGTTCTTAATGATCATAATGGAATACGCAGGGTCACTTCAGTGATTATTCTTTATTGTGTAGCAATTATTTGTTTAGTGCCCACATCGGCATATTTTTTTGTCCCTTTATGATAAGAACATTTTTTGAAACAAAATTATTTATTTAAAGAAAGAAAAATTTCTCTAACTTTGTTATTTATTATCTTATTATATCATAAACCCGAAAGTCATGGAGGAAAATCACAATTTCATAATTCCGCGCACAGTGAACGGACTGAGCGATGAACAACCGTTAAACCGTTAGAGGTTTAAGATTTGAGTGGAAACTCCTCAACTGTAAAATTTCTTTTTGCTATGCACTTGAATTTAAAATCGCATAGATGGTAGATTCTTTTATACCTGACACCCCTGTTGAGCATGGAGTGTAGAGAGGACAGCGCACGGTGGCGAGTGAAGTCCATTATGTGGTCTAGGGACACGGCGCGTTCGAGACATTTCACTACCAAGCCTTCGCCGTAGAACAGCGGCTGGAGGATTGCTGCGACATCACGTTGAGTCTGTAAGTTTCATTTTATTTTAATTGTAACAAAAGAGTGGAAATAGATCGGAAAAATTAAACAAGAGTGATCTTAATCTGATAATAATTACCTGCAGGGCTGGCGAAAGAATATTCTCAGTGGCATTTTGATCACCACCCGCAGTAGGAGCTGCCATTACAATGCTGAATGAATCTTCCTCTCCGTCCTCCAAAGGAATGTTTCTTAATCTGAAATGTTCAAGATGCTATCAATAACTGCACATGTATTTCGAAATTAAATTGCAGGCAAAATGTTTGCTTGAGTATTTGCATGTAAACAATCTAGTTTACCTGAGCAAATAGTTTTCGAATATCATCTCAGTAGTGAGAACGTCCTGCGAGAACCACACCATACCACATCGAGACACGGTGGCCAACGTGGCGTACTTCAAATCTTGTACCTATAACGACAAGACAAATTCTGAATCAGAGATATGTTAGCCATGTTGCTAATTACAAAGACAACTATAATTACAAAGTAAAGCAATTCATTATTTGTTTACATTTCATTTGTGAGAGATTATAGTTGACATGTCTGATTGCGCCAAAAGTAGCGGTAAAAGAGTATGCAATCCACCTGGTGTTAAGCGACCGCCGCAATCACTTTGCATCTGTAATTAAACTCGAACAGAAACTATAACCTAGCTCCTAGGAATTGGGCAAATCACCTTAATTTCAAACGTCAAGATATCCAACACTTTACATGACTTCAAGCAGACTCGTATACATATTTTGTGTTTATTCTAAAATATCCAATGAATAATTTATTCGTATTCATTTTAAATAAAATGCAATGACCTCGAACATGACGCGCACGTTCGGCGGCAACGACAGACGTTCGCCGTTGGGCAGCGTCAGCAGCTTGTTGTCGTCCAGCACCGAGTTGAGGTTCTCCACCCATTCGGGGTCCACGTCGCCGTCGAATATGATCCATTGCCGCTTGTTAATCTCGCCGCGGACGTTGTCGATGATCTTCCTGTCAATGGGTTACAATACCGTAAGTGATTGTTGAAAATAAATATCCGCCTCCGAAAGTACTTCCTAATTTACGCGGTTTTTAGATTCTACCGGTACAAACGTAATCACGAGTAGATTTTTAATTCTGTAATAAAGCAATAATCGCAACTAACGTGTTCATAATATCTAGAAGCATAGTTATCCAAATGTACTCTGTATAAGGTGATGAAAGGGACTTTCTTGTTGTTAATATTACAAATCAGAAAGTAATGGCGACATCTATTGGGAACGTCAAGCAGCTTCTGGCTGCTTGAGTGTGGTCGATGACAGTGGTGACTTGTCAGTTTGGACAGTTTGGTGGTTTGACAGCCGAATGGCCTGTATTGCATTTTGTGACATCACACGCTAAATCCTATACAGCTGGCTGATTCCAACTACCTGGTATAACACCCTTCTTTCCTAAAGAAGGGTCGCATGCGATGAAAGCTTAGAGACCGCACGGCCAAAGCCATTTCAGGTGGTGTTTAGTGGGTAGCCACTCAAGGTTTAGCACTTCGCTAGGTCACGCGTGAGTCCCACATAACCAGTGTAGCCGGCTACGCTGGAATTTATGAGTATTCACCATCCTCTTCCCGTAAGAGGGAAAAAAAACAAACTACCTGGGCTCGTCAGACTCGGTAGACTGAGGTTCCTTAATTTTGCGATCGACACAATCTGCGAGCGGTTGTGTGGACAAACACCACGTGTCATCAAACTCACTACGTTTCTAATCTTGATTAATCTAATTAATCCTTGAGTAGATTTAAAATATGTATATGCTATTGATTAAACCAACGATTGTATCAAGTGTTGCGAATATTATTTTGGATCTCCACAATGGCCGACCACTCTGATGAACCGCTTGAAACCCCCGTCATCATACATTATTTTTTCAATGATCATATTCATATGTCTGAGAAGGTCATTAGTATAGACGTGAAACGAAACTCAGCACGATATCCGAGTGATGGTAGCACTGCCGCGATGACGTCGATACTCGGCTAACATCGTGCTACAACAGAGCCTAGCTAGTGGAGTGACGCCGGATGGAGCCACAGTTTACATTCTGCGGTCGAAGTGATTGGTTCCTCCGCACTGGCAACTGTTACTTGTTTCGTTTGCCCGGTGTGAAGTGTTTGTTAACAATTAATTCAAAGTGTTAAACGATTATACGCCCACGCTATGTTCGACAATGCTGCTAAAACTACTGGCATTTGCACATATATTTTTTTTCGAAATACCTTAGTATATGCGTAAATAGACCGTCAGTCCATTCACGCGTGTTGGGGTCGAGCACACCGTAGAGAGTTTCCTTCGACATCGCCTTCGGATCTATTACATGTGCCACGCCTTCCACACCTTCATATCTGTTACAAAAAAAAGAACAGTGTTGCGTACAATATCATAAAATATGTACATGTTTACAAATATGAATGACTTGAAGCATACATACCTTTCTAATGCCTTCAGTAGTACACGCCAAGCAGTAGATTTACCACTGCCAGAGGGACCCACCATCATCAAACCGTGGTTCAACTTGCATATTTGATATAGTTGTAGGACCTAAACAGTCAATAAATACAATTAAACACACAGATATTCGATTTTAATACGAAAGCCCAGTTACGCACAGGTGCTGGAGAGCTTCTTTTACTGCATGCTTTATGTGAAGAATATCTACTTTCGAAGTTGGCATACACAATATCATTTAGGTAGGGTGAAAAAAATTAGTTTCAAAATTTTTGATGGACTGTACTTTCTGATATAAAAGTTGAGGTACGAATGCAAAAACACAAAGGACTACAGTGCAACAACTGAAGAAGCGAGAATACTAAAAAATTGGTAAAAAGACGCAGATTTTCATAAACAAATCATAAGAATTAGAGTGCAATGAGCGATTCGGTGCATGATAGGATGATCGAATCACACTGTGCGGAACGTTATCACCAATAATGTAATTTCATCAATCCTACTTGTAAATTTTTCTACAATTTCAAAAAGACCATAATATTCAGACGAAAAAACATACAACAGGGATTGCCAAATTTACTTGATAAGTAATTTCGCGGAGTGTAGCGCCCGACTGAAGTTCAATCAAGTAATTGGTCAAAACCTTAGTATTTTGGCAGAGGGGTATCATTAGTACATTATTGAAGTGAGCCACAACCAACAACCGAGGCAACGGCATGACAGGGAGACAAGCACACGGACACACAAGTCGCGCGACTGACCTTCTCGATCCACGTGCTGTGCTGCGCTCGCGACGACGCACTGCGCCTCTACGTGCCGTTAGCGGGTTAGCATGAAAACGCATACGCATTCACACTCACGGACTATCTATTCTTAGAGCATTTATCACAGGAGAGGACAATCACGCGATTACTATAAGAAAAACACAATGTAAAATGTTGTTGAACATGTTATTTACAAACTGCGTGTTTTCTTTGATGTTCGTACTATACATTTTCAAATATATTTTTTTGTACTCTTTATGAATGTATTAACGTATATTTTTTCAAATGTTTGGAAACTAGCGAATTGCCGTCTCTTTTGACAGATGCTCTAAGATCGTATGTCGTATGTATATATTATATATTAAGGGGCATGGTACTGTGTTTATTTAATGGACGTTTGAAGGTTTATAATTCTAACTTTTTAGTATAAGACAAAGATTCCGATGCATGCTTTGGACATAATTAATTAATTTACCAATAATAATTTATATTAAAGTAAATTAAACCTTTTCTGTTATGATTATATTGGCTCATAGTCTGTATAGAAAGAAATCTATAAAAATGAGATGAAATTTATTTAATACCCTTTGAGATTTTTTATAAACACAGTCACAAGAGAGAGTAAAATAAATTAAATGATTAAGCATTATATGTTATTTTTATAAATTATTGTAATAAGTTGTTAATTAGTTATATTAAATTTATATAGTGTATTGTCAATCTCAGATTATTATAACATCATCCTTCACCAATATGGTTAAAATGATTCAATATGATTATGACTGATTTCCTTAGTAAATAATATAGTAATGTTCATGAGAAAATTACATAAACACAGTGCATAACATACGAAACTCATATACCAAATTGTTGGTGCACAGACCGATCACTGATGTTGTTATGTTGCTGTTAATATTGAAGTCAAAAACCATTCTAGCTGCAAAAATTTGTCCTTTTCCAATTAAGGATTTTCTTATTATTTCTAGCCACCTTTAAAATGGAACATTGTTTTTTTTGTTAATTCTTATTGTAATTGTTAATTGTTACATACCTTTTCCATCCAAGTATTTCCCTGTTCATCCCCTTCTCCGCAAACTAAAAATTCTTCAGCACAGACAGCACGAATTTCATTTTTAAGACCTGTGAAATTTTCAGAATAGGTAAAATTTATTTAGATTTCTCACCTTTCACACTTCCCAAATGATATGACGTAATAAAGTACACTATTTTAGAGGGACCTTGCACTTTTAACTAAATCTGAATGAGAACCTAAATAATGTCATTAGTATAGTGTTCACTGATCAAAGCCAATGTCACATGTTATAACACACATTTACGGTCCCGGGAGCACCCTTGTTAGCTATAATTAAACCTTAAATTGTATACTGCAATTACATGGCATTGACCATAAATTTTACTGGACACTGCTCATATATATATACATTATGAACTTAAGAAATTTTAGTAGCAAAATAATTGTATTGGTATTATGCTATATCGATGTTTATAATCAACACAATAAACAAAGCGCATAACAATTGCCCCAGCAATATGGCATATACACTGACCGGTCATCTCAGCTCTGGTGTAGCCGACGTTGGGGAACACGTCGTTGAGCAAGGAGAACAGCAACGGGATGTCCTCGGCGACCAGTTTGGGGACCATGGTCTCGCACACCGACTGAATGAGGATGTCTTGTTCTGGCAACGACTCGGCTATCGACGCTTCGTCCGGCACTTCAGTACCGCGCTCAATTAGGTTCTCCTGCCACGAAAAATTTAACATTATAGAGGTTCCGTATATTACATGAAAAAATGACTCTTATTACACTATCACGAAACGCAACGCTGACTAAAAAATATATGCGATTGATAAAATAATTTCTAGAAATATACAGAACTCCAATTCTGACATTGTATTATTGAGTTCATGGCTACAATATTTCTTCCGCGTCTTTCCAAAAAAAAAAAAAACATTGTAGATCTGTGGTATTAATTTGCATTGTTTGCTGATTAGGCGTGTACAAAAATACAACAAAAAAAAAACAAGTATTTTGGCTTAGCTTTATATGACCATATTTAGTGTCGCATTCATTAGGATAGCTGGTCAACAAATCAAGTGTCAGCTTTCTGACGCCGATTGACATATTATATTGCCTTCAAACGATGTTAATGCAATGAATCGTGTAAAACTTCTTACCTTACCTCTTACCTTTATCTTCTCTTATCTTACCTTTATCTTCTGAATTCGGTCTCGTTTCACGTTACCAGCAGATACCAACACGGATTTGAGTGCACGAAGACCGAAATCGTAATGGGATTGGTTCGACAGCTGTTCGTCGCAAAGTCTGAAATTAATGTGTTAGTTGACAAAATAAAATAAATCTGAAACTATATTTAAGAGTCGTAGGCTTAGAGAGCCAATGAAAGCCTATGGAGCCATGTCTAGAAGGCTTTTTGAACTTTTGAACATCAACAGGGTTTTTGACCTGGTATTGTTCGTTCGTACTGACCGAATTTATGGCACAGATGATGCACAAATTGTGATAAATAAATTGTGTTATTATTAAGATTATTCCTACAGAGCATTTCATTATTATTTAACAGAAAACATGTCTAAAATTATAGATTTATGTTTATGAATATAAAAAGAGACGATTTGGTTACGGAATATCCCTTAAAAAATAATTTACACATTGTTATCGACCCTACAAATGTCTTTCGACATAGTAAATATGCAGTCAAATATATCCTTACATCAGTTCCACGATAGAGGTTCCGTACTAAAACAATTGCTACAGTACCATGGCTTATGATAGTTTTGAGATTTGTTACTTTCCATACATCAAGTCTACTTGTAGAACTTAAGAGATTTTGAGATTCTTTTATTTATAATATCGGCTTAATTAACGTACATGCAGTTTCAATTAAATCTCTATAATAATAGTCTTAGTTTAACAGAATAAACATTTCACTTTAAAGCAAGCAAGAGTTTTAAGGTGCCTTGTGTCAAAAAGAGCGCTTCCTTATCTTGGAGGATCCTTTAAGTACTCATTGTTACAGTCTTTAAGCTTTGCCAGAACACTTTATAGTGACCGAAAAAATATGATTTTCTAGTTGAGTATTAATCTGTTCAACCAGGTCGTCTCGATTTTAGTCGCGTTCTGCATTAACTTACTTGAAGAAAGGTACAATCTTGCACGCTAGCTTCTCAGCGGTCCTGAACCCTTGGCTGAACAGCATCACTTCGGCGATGAGTTGTCTGTCTGGCGTGGTCATGGCAAGGCTCCGGAACAGTTTCTTCAAGTTGTCCGGCAGGTTGGAGCGGCCGGCGTATCCAGGATTCATGGTGATGAAGATCGCCATGTCTTGGCTCACCCGGACCTGTTTGCCGACCAACTCCACAGTGATGGACTTAGCTGCAACAATTGTATATAATTTAGGAGCATGTTCTATAAACAAAAAATATTTCTCTTATTATTGGGACAAATCATAAATATGGTATTAAAGTCGAATACTGCATATAACAAAAGTTATATTCATGCATGAAATTTGTAAGTGGTTATTGTTATGCATTTATGTGGTTTGTGACATATTTGTAGTATGTCTGAATGGTATGCAAATACCCAAAAACATTATCATTATTGAGTCAATTTATTTATGGTGAATTAATGAACACCGATATAAAGCCATGTAATATGTGCATATGCTCTATGCGTATAGTTTTCTAACCTGTGTTATCTCCCTCTTGGTGGCTTTTGAGCGCTTCTTGAATTGTCTGGACTTGTTGTGACACGGCCGACAGCATTCTCTCTTCAAGACGGTTAAACTCATCGAAGCATCCCCATGCGCCAACCTACGAATATATAAAATTTATTTTACTATATTATTTAGTCCCAAAGGGAGCACCATTAAGATATAAACTAAGTTGTAGTGTATTGTATATCGTAATATTTATTTATATTAAAATTTTAGTTCAGTGCAGGTTGCCTAAATGCAAGCTTAATGAACAATCCAGCATTTAGGAAATCTACATTACCTCAATATGTTAGCCATCCTAAAGATATATTATAACGAGCTATACCTGGCAAAGACCGACGAAGATTCGACCCATAGCTTGAAAATCGAAGGTCTCATCGCAGTTAAACACCAGCACAAAGCGACCTAGTTGATTACCTAAAGCTTTCACTGACTCAGTTTTACCAGTACCGGCCGGGCCTGAAAAAATTTCATATGTAATTGTTATGATGCGGATATATTCATTAATATAAATTAATGTAAAAGAGCTGTCTACATTATATACGAAAAATATTAAAAAACAACACTGACAAAAGATTTTATATATTTTTTTAATACAAACTATAAAATATAAAATGCATTTTAATATATATATATATATAAATGAAAACGAAAAATATCTAAAATATGTTTTTCTATGTGGGCAAAGGGTAGTTTTAAAATATGTAGTGTTTTACTCACTAACAGTAAGTAACATAATTATGTATAGAAAAAAAGGAATTGTTAAATATATTAATTCCGAGTATAATTTACCAAATGGTGACCCTCCAAGCCTGGCTTCCAACGCTTGGGTCATGGTAAGATAGCAGCGGTCCGTGAGTGGAGTCTGTACCAGTCTGTCTTGAACTCCAAGGTATTCGAATCCATATAAAAATTTCGCATTTGCCATGTGGATTGTCAGTTGCTGTAGCACCTATCGGAAATGATAATTTGAGGATTACAATTTTGCCCTTGGTACTGTGAAATGAGAAACTGTGACAATAATGAAAAAATGACAGTGTACTAGATTACCGGGGAAGCACTACCTTCGGATGACGTGACATTGTTAGATCATTATTGGGAATAATATAAGAGAAATTTAGTTTGAGTAAATAATTATGATTTTTATTACATACCAATCATACAATACGTAATTGAAATGTCGTTTATTTCCTAATACAATGGAACACTTACGTCATTGTTCCTAGGATCAAAGTAAAATCTCATTTCGCAGAGCCACTCGAAGGAACGTGGGCTGTTCACATCCGACGCGATCAGCCGCCTAGTTACGGTACGCTTGTGGACAAACTCATTGATCTAAAAGAAAAAATATACATTTAACTAATGTCTTCGTAATTGTACAATATACTTAATGCAATATGACCACTCGCTCCTTTGTCTCCCTTATATACATATATGATGCTTTTTCTATTTGGAAACCATGTTATAACTTTTGTTACGTGCATAAAATGGTATTATAATGCGCGTAGTGACCCTTTCCAATTTTCGTATGTACTAATACGACTACAGCTGAGACATTAAGAAAAACAAAAGGGACTATATTTGTATTATAGAATTCTTTGAAGGGAAGATTACTATCACTATATTTATGTTATGAGAAATAATACAAAAAAACTGCATGTTACTGGGAATTTCATACATTTTGATTCGTCCAAATATTAATGTAATATAAATTATTACAATGTACATAATTAAAACGTGCATTCTGCCTCATTAAAAAAAAAGATATTTAGTATACATATAAAGTAAGATAAGTATAAATATTTTACCAAATGTTCGAGCTTTTTCCTGCGCAGCGGGGGTTGCTCCTGCAGCACGGAGTCAGCTAGTATATTGAGCATGTTTTCGACATGCGCCAGTACACGCTTCAGTCCGTCGCCGCCGCCGCTAGCCAGCGCCGCCTCGACGTCTTCGGACCACAGGATCTGAGCTGCTAGCACTACGATTTGTGCCTGTACACAACGGTAATCGCATTGTTTATCTGCAGCATGCGTTAGAAAAACAAAAATAACAACCAAACCATAAGTTGGGGATGTTGGCTTGAATTTAGTATGTCGAGAGTCAGGTTCGGCCCAAAATTATTTATGTTTAATAACAAGGAATAAAGTTACTGAAATACTCTATGATATAAAGCATTACAAATTTTTTAAAGAAGGACCTAATAAGACCTTAAAGGGATTATAGTGCTCACCTGATATTTATCACACCAGTCAATAAATTTCTGTGGGTCAACGTTCCCATCCTTGAACTGTTTCACATCGCCCACGGCGTCTTTCAGCCTGCAGGCTAACGTTACACGCATCTCACGCTCCACCATCGACAGCCACGAGTTGATCTTGGGGTTCTCGATCGTCGAAACCGGCGACGTAAAAATGACCTGTTAAGTAAACCGTTCATTGATTATGATTATAGCTTTTCGTTGTCACTGTGTTAAACTTGTGTAGTTTTTATTGCAATAATCTGTGTTTGAAAGTCCAGTCGTCACTTGATATGATTCCTGATTTCCTCGTTGATGAGGTAAGTGGTGGTCTCAGTTCTATATAAAAGCGATTCTTTGTGCATTTTTTTTTCCTGTTAATAGCTAACCCAAGACTAAATTAACCACCTAAAAGTGAACAGTCATCTCTATCCCGTACATATGTATGACGCAAATAACATCACCGCTATGTTTGTTTCATCCAAGTAGAATCAGTTTTTTTTATTTTTAAATATCACTACATATCTGGTTTACATTGATATTTTTCACAGTCAATATTTTATTGTAAACAAATAAATTTTCTATACCTCTTCACCCTCACGCGAAGCAATTCCATTAATGACTGTGTTGTCTTCGTTTAGGATTATGGCTGCTACACCAGCAAACATTTTCTTGAAGTGTTTCTGTAGTCTCGCTATATTTTTGCTGTTGCCAATGATTTCTAAAAGATCTTCATCACCCACAAAATAGAAACTGGAAGGTAAAATAATCAGTCACTTGTCGAAGTAACACTCTTTTTTCTTTTCTTTTAAATGTTCAATAAAGGATTGTGTATAATTCATATTTTATATAAAATTAATTTACATTTGTAAGAACTATGGGAAAATTCTTCAAGTCTTATTCCAGTTTTGTACTCCTTTTATGATTTATATGATAAACAGAAACAGATTTACATGATGATTTGTGATAAATAGAGAAATTAAGTCCAGGTTAATGAAATACAAAACATACCGAGGAAAGCTGCTTCTCTCGCGCTCTAAGTATTCTCCAAGCGCTTTCTGTATCTTGCCGAGTAGATCTGCCAAACGTTCCAGGGAACGTTGCACGCCTTGAATGTTCAGGACGTCCATCACCATTGGTGACTTGCCCACTTTCTTCATTAGTCCCAAGAACTCGGAACTAAAACAAGTGTTGTTTTTTCCATTTATTGGAAGCAGCAGATGAGTGTGTAGTTGATCTAATGTTCAATAATTATATTCACCAAGTATTGTCCATACCAACTCATTGCAACTCCAGAGGAGTCTGCAAATATTTAATTTGTAATGTGTCTCATAAATTTGTTGGTAGGTATTATCATACATGTATTAGTAAACTTCTTGAAAAATATTTTAATTTATTATGTATTCTACTGTTATTTCTGTACCTGATACTCTGGAAGCGGCTAGTTTCAACAGGCAGCAGTGTCTTGATATCGGCGGAGCCGCTGAATATACCCTCCAAGTATACCCAGCGACGTTGTACGTCGATCCACACGTCGAACAGCGCATTGATACGGTTCAATTTCTCTTCCCAGGTAAGAGCTTCTTCTTCAAACACCTAGACATAATTGGTTTTAGATTTATATTCAAAGCAATTGTTAAGTATCTTTCGCCATTTCGTCTCCTCAATGTTAAAGCACCTTTTTTGAATTTAAAACAGTAACCGTCGCAAAACATGACATTCTTAAGAGGATTTACAAAATACCTAAACTTTTTTTTTAAATTGAGATTGACATTGTTCTGGATTGTATTGAAAATGACTGATATGATGATGATTGTATCAGAAATTTAACTCAAAAAGATAATTATTGTAAATTAAAGTTGTTATATGGGAGAGCCAGTTAGCGAGTTAACTGACTCACTTATTTCTTGATTAGGAATTTCTCAGTGATCACCTCTGATGAAACAGATCTAATATAGCAGTAACCACATTACCAATAGGCGATCCATATGTTTAGTTATTACCTAATAAACATAAATAAAACGTTACCTTATAATAGGGTGAGAGTTTCATAGCGGCGACACTGTTGATGTGTTCCTTAACCTTGTTGAAGAGATCGTCCCAGCCACGGATGATCTTGCACTTGTTCTGGTAGTTGATCAGGTCCAGCTCGTAGCTCTGCCACGACTCGCGCACCTATGAACACAGTTTTCCGTATCAGAACAATGTCAAAATTTAAAAATGGCTTTAATTCATAAAAAAAATGTACAGTGTACAAAATAAATATGAAAACCGTAAAAGTAGTCCAATGGTTAAACGGAAAAAATTGCACAGTAGCATGGTAAAGTAAACATATTGTAGATTCTAAAATTAAAGCACATAACTAAGTACCAAAAATAATAAAAAAAAATATGAAATAAAACTTTGTAGCTAAATGTACCTGTTTGAGGAACTCTTCGAGCGCCATCTCCCCCTGGGCGACAGACACGACGTCTTTGACAGTGTGTTCGTTGTGTAGCAGGTCCGCGTCCCACACCTGGCCCAGTGTCAGCTCCGACAGCGCCCAGTCCACTCGCAGGGCGCGACATAGCTGCCGCCAGTGGCGCTCCTTCAGCGCGTCCGATTTTAACTCCACGATCAGCATGTTCACCTAAAATAAAATATTATACTGCATTCTTATTACAGCCGAGTCTCCTCCTGTAATTAAGTATTAAAGTTACAGTCCACCACATTGAACATTACGTTGGCTTGACAGATCATTCTACATATGTATTTTGTGCAAATGTCACACGCCACATACATATATATGACGTCTATTAAATTAAATAAATGATTGCTTAAAAATACAGTAAACCAGTGACAGTCAAATGATTTTAGACGTTGGTCTCCTTACGAGCAAGGGGAGGAGGAAGGCCCTGGTTCGAATTTCTATATTATTACAAATTACTTATCACCTGCTTTGGTGAAATGATATGTCGACAGAAAACCTATATCCTTTCTTCGACATTTCTCCATGTTTTCAAAATTATTTAAATAGGGTAATGCACCCTAGTTTGTGTGAACTTCTGCTTTCACACTTTAAATTGTGAGAGCGCTTTGAGTTAAACAATATGAATAGTTCGATTCTCGTAAAGTAGTAAGAAGTAGCGTATCGGACTAATATACACAAATTTTATTAAGGTGATATTTTAACCAACCTTAGTGTACGATTGCAGTAATTTGCGGACGTATTCGTAGCTGTCATACATACGGAGACGGGCCGGCAGCTCTTTAAGTTCATTCAACATAGCTTCCAGTTGTTGACTATAAAATAAGTAAAAAAGAAACGATAATTTATAAAAAGGAAGATATAAAAACATGAAACTACGTTCTCGTTCAAGTGCGGTAAACCGTTTTCAATTGATACCAATATCAATCACCTACGTTATTTAAAACCGACGTATAGTACTATCATTATCACAATTAAAAATCACAAGCGAAAGGTTCAGGCATGTTATATCACATACCGAAGTTTTCTTGGCTGTACGGAAAGCCAGGGCTTCTCCCTGATGTCGTCAATCTGAGTCCAAATCTTGCTGAGTGATGACCACACGCCACGAAGATCTTGTAGCTCTTCGAGAGCAACTGTCATGCGCTCATTGTTGACAGAAGTACCTAAAAAAACAAAATATTAATTTTTAACTGTCCATGGATGAATTTTGCGTGTGCGTATATTATGTGTTGCCCAAACAAATATTATATCAAGTTTTACATACACATATCCCTATCTCATTAATAATGAGTTATATGAATGTAAATAGGTTAAATTATTACAATATTAAGTATGATGGATAACTTAAGCTTTTTAGTAGTTGAAAAATAATAGTGGTAATTATTATGGTTAATTTAAAAACATATAATGCTTACATAAATTTTCATACTACCTGTTATTATCATCTAATTGTGAAAATAACTGAGTTTTTCTATGAAATTTCAGAATTACCTCTACCAGAAATATCAAATTTAAATTCTTGTAGGGCAATTTAGGGAGTCAATTTACGGAAACTAGGCTCAACTCTTCACATTCGGCGCGTATAACCGTATGGTTGGTAGGGGTAATGGGTTGACACAACAATATAGTGCTGAGTGTCAACAAACTGCTCTATTTGTAAAAACGTGAGCAAAATCTCCTTGACATTCCTTTTTTAACCATCAGAATAACTTTCTGTTAGACATATTTAAACAGTCATCAAACTCAAGTCTAGGTAATGCTAACAAATACTGAACTCACCAGTGTCGTGCAACTCGAGAGCTTCCTTAGCCTTGGCAACATTATCCCTTTCGTCTTTGAGCTTTGTGTATCTAGTCTCCATGGCCTGCAGCCTCGCCAGAGCGTCTTCCGGCCTGGTGGAACCATCAGTGGGCTTGCTGCGCTCCCACTCTGCCAGAAACTCGAGGGTTCGGCTTTCAACTGCCTTATCTTCAGCCACAATCTTTTGTTGGAGCGATGCCACCTATTGAGATTGATATTCGTATTATAAACTATAGAGGCGCATTGCACGTATGAAAATAAACAATGAGATACATAAAAAATATTTTTCAATGCAATATACATATATAACAAATGTGTAATATATATTAATTTACTGATTAACATATAAATAGAACGCTTTACTAGGAACTGGGAACAATATCCACACTTTTTCAAATATGCCTAAATAAAAAAGGTACTAAACACAAATATGCAATAAAACTAAAAATCACCTGAGTTTGTATAGAAGAATCCTTTCTGCGCATAATTTCATTGAAAGCGCTCCATTCACCCTCAATGTTATCCACATGTAACCACTGAGCTGGGAACTGGAATCTATAATCAAACATCAATGTTTATACGTATTTTACAATAACTAAAACTTTAAAAACAGTATTGTAAGTACTGAAAACAATCAGTGCATGCGAACCTCTGCCTTTCCAAAATGCGCTGTGCCTCTCTATAGATGTCGACTTGCTTCTCCCACGCCAACACTTCCCTCTTCAGCTGTTGCACGTAAGTAATGAGCGATACTGCGTCGCTGGTTGACGCCGCCTCTGTAAGTATCGTTTCGATTTTACTAAATACCGTACTTTTTGACATGTAAGTGTATGCCGGCAGCATGAATAATGTAATTAATTTAAAGTTCCTGATTAACTTGATACCTTGATAATATGTCGAAAACGGTATTTTTACTTGCGGTCAATTGTTAGCATACTAATTGTGGCTTTGTATACCTTTACAAATTTTAAGTGTATAAATAATTAAATATTTTCTTACTTTCTTATTGTTTGAACTACTGGAAAATGTACACACAATTAAGTTGCCGATAATATTTTACTAGTATTGTTATGACATACAAACCAACAACACAATTCGATATCAATATGTTAACGATTCTTGGCAAGAACAGTTTGTCACATATAACTATTTGCAACATCGATACTTACTTTCAAATTGATCAGAACGATGAATCTATAGTAATAACATTAGTTCCCGATGTTACAGTACTTATATAAGAAAAACATTAACTATTTTTGTTGTCTAGCTGTACACTATAAATTTAAGCCCATTAGCATTAGTACTCAGTTTTGTATCAGTATTATCTGTGTCGGAGGTTTAAATAAATTAATAGATAAACTACAGATTTATCAACGACGAATCGACAAAAACTACGATCGTGTCAACAGCGATCTCACCGATGGACTGTTGCTCGAGCTGGCCGCGCGACTTGGCGAGTCGGCCGTGGAACTGTACCATCTCGCCGCCCAGCAGCGCGCCGAACTTGCCGAGCACCTCCTTGTGCCACGCGTCGTACTTGAGCGCCACCTTGCTCTGCACGCGCGCGAAGTCGATCACCACCGGCCCGTACTCGCGCCGCGTGTCCGATGTGTCGAATGTCGTGCGAGACTTTCTGGAAACACGTACAATTTGTTTACTTTATGAACGGTTTACGGTCAATTTTAGTTCTCAAGTGTTTTGGTAGTTGTTATATTGGTGTAGAGGCACATATTGTTTGAGTGGGTGTGTACAGTGTCCAATGAGTCGATTTCTGCACACGTACAGTTCGATATTTTACGGCTTAAACGTTCTGGCTATTGTCGTGTAGACGAATATAGGAAAATATGCGTTTGTGTGTGTGTGTGTGTGTGTGTGTGTGTGTGTCTGTGTGCATACGTGTAGCGATTAATGAATAGTTATGTGACTTTCGCGTTCGAGATGTTGGATGAGTTGACTGTTAATAAAAATATTTAATGATGGCATCATCGAATTTACATCCAAAGCTTTTTAATTATTATTAGTAGAGATATACTGACCTATAAGGTTGTAGTTCTGGGTTGAAACCAGCCACATAATTACTTTAAGGGCTTATACATCGTTTGACAAAAATAGTCGGTACTGACATAAATTTCCTAATTTATTCTTAATCCTTGAGTTTAAATCATAAGTACATACTTGATATCATTGAGGCACTTGATCCACAGGGTGATGTCTTCTCCGAGACGTCCATATAAACTGTCCGGTTGCAAATCCCAGAGAGCTTGGTAGCTAAAAATATTTATACAAAATATAGAATATTTCTAAACACTAAGGAATTTTGTCACTAGTTACAGAAAACTATTTAAACATAATTTTATCCAATTCCAATCAAAAGCTGAATGTTTACCGTAGCCATTCGTCCACATATTCGCGAACTTGGGATATTTTCTGTTCAATCGCATCATATGCATTTTCTAGGGGGGCTGAGCCCTTGGGCAACTTGGTCAGTAAGTTGCGATATGTAGCAGTCTGTGCTCGAGCCACGCCCACTTGGTATCTGAAAAAAGATTAAATTAAAAATATATACATAAAAATTATAATTACAAGATGCACTCAAAGCGAATTTGCAACGCTATGTTAATATTAAATGTTCTGGTTAAATAACATTGTTAATATAGGATAAAAGATAGGAACATTACATTCTAATTATTAAAAGGTCCACATCCAAAGGACTATAATTCTACTAGAATGAAGACGAACGTGATATTTTAAGAATTGTGGGTTGGAACTATCTGAATTACGTACCTAGTGCTTTGCAAACGGTGCTGGCTGGTAACAATCGCTTGCCAGGCGAACATCTGCCTCATTAGTTGGAAACGAGCTTCCTCTAGAGACGGGAATAGGTACATCTGCTGGTTAGTGATGCGCACCTCATGGACAACGCGGGCGATCTAAAAAAGAAAGTGTACCAGAGAATATTATGTACTTTATCAATATTATTTATTTTTATTAAAAAAATATTTTAAAATAGTAATGCGATTTAATTATTCATCATTTGAATGATACGAATGCGGTATGAATTGCAAGCGAACGATATCAATAATTAAGTTTGTTATTTTCTACCTACGAATAAATAATAAGTCAGGAAGTAACTCAGAACAAAATCTACACAAAAAGTGGCCCTACTTGAATCCATAAATACGTATGATTCAAAATATGAATCACATACGAAGTTAGAAATAAACATGTTTGATGATTGGTTTAAATTCAAAACGAAAGTAGGGTATAATCGCGCGCGTGCTGCAATTTGGACCAAGACAGCTGAGTTATAGCGGCGTTATGACGATGTTATGCAATAAGTGTACCGGACCAAGTCAATAATTATTGTATTATATATTTTTTTTCATTAATACATTTACTCAAAAAGTAGACTTTTCCACGTGTGTTGATATAATTAATAGATTACTCGCTCGAGTGAGTGATTTTCCACTATCGTTTATTTTTATTTTTTGTCTTAAAAGTGCCTCTGTGTGTGTGCATATTTTATATAAGGCTACAAATGCTAAGCTAATTAGCTCGTGAAAATATAATTTTTCATTTGCAGGGAGCAACGATAAGCATTCTGGACAGTTGATTTTCGCTTGCAGTTTTCTAGTTACAAAGCCGGCTATGTAGCCTGCAATTTGTTAGAACAAATTAGACGTAGACGGTTTCTGGCAGTTGATGGCTAGCGTCTAACATCACATGCATCAAGTCAGACTTGTCTGTCTAGCTCAAATGCAGCTATCCACTTATATTTCCGAACTGGATCGGCAGGGAAACTAAAGGAAAACAAAATATATAACTGTTACAAATGTATCAAAATTTTATCGTTTTACTTTTTCAATATTTCATCAAGAAAAAAAAGACCATATAAATTAGGTAAAAATTGGCTGACTTCATGTTGCATAATTTTGACCATCTTGATTTGATAACGTATTTGAACATTTTTGAATTTAATTATACAATAATATTGCTACTTACTAGTGAATAGTGATGCTTGGACATTTTAATTTTGTACTGTTTTTGCACCACTTCACAACACATGTTGGCATGATAATTCATAACTTTTAAAATCGAAAATGTGTACGCGAAGATTTGACATTTTTGATGTGTTCGTTTGTAAGAAAAGAAGTTCGACTGATGACGTATGAACACGACTTTTAAGCCCCGCCTATTTGCCCACGACTATTGTTGGGTCATTTTTTTAACGCAGTTACATTTCCTGACTTATTATTTATTCGCAGTATTTTACGTTTATGCAATAAATATTATTAAAGTATATAATTATTCAATCAATTATAAATATATGAAACTTAGAACGGGAAATCTTGAAGCTAGCAAATATATTATATATTGTATGCATGATTGCTGACCTGTGGTTCACCACCCGGCTTGTGCGTGGTTTCAGAGGGAGAGTACGTGTCCATCGATAAGTCGAGCTCGTTGACTTTGCCGAGCAGGGCTGCAGTCCACGCCTCCACGCCGGCCTGCAGGCGGGCGGCGAGGCTCTTCTCCACCTGTGAAAATAACATTATTTAAAAACTATTTTATAATATAGATTACTGATGATCTTATTTTTTTTTGGATTAGGCAACCTAGATTTACCTGTAGATTATGATCATTGGTCACGTAGGTTGACCCATATCAGTTGAAGTTTATGAAGTGTTGGTGAGACATGAATATTGCCAAGGGTTTTTCATAACCATAACTTGTGTATAAGACAGTTTTTTCCATCAAATTAGTTACGCAACAAAGAATTGGCAAACAACAAAGTGCAATACATTAATAATAGCGACCATGTATAAAGTTTTGATACAAATTTTGTTTCCTGTAATTTTATTGCGTAAACAAAATAAATAAATAATAAAAAATACTAATGATATATATACAATAAAGACTAGTACAAATTGATATAACTTTGATTATATTATGAAACAAGTAACCCGCCTACGCTTCGCTTTAAAAACTTCGCGTGAACGGATCTCTTTCCCAGGATGAAAAGCATTTTAGATTATGAACCATACTAAAAGTTCCAAACATGCCAAAAAATTTAAGTCTGTTCAGTGGTTTTAGTGTTATACATATACAAACCACTATCACACAAATATGTTTAGGTCTCCACATTGATAACATAGTCATACTTTGAAGATTTCTAAAAAATATTCGATGTACCAATTCGGGTTCGTTACAGTTTTATTATTGGTATCAAAGAGTAACTTATTGAAATTTAATCAAACACTTACTAGTAATTTAAAATTAAAATATATTCTTAAAAATGAATTAGTATAGTCTATTTACTATGTTATTCGTAAAAGCACATCGATAATACTTAATTACCTCCTCGTCGAGCCGCTGCACCCATAGATGCAAGTTGCTGTACTGACGCAACGAGAGGTCGTCGATGGCGCGCTGCAGCCGGCTGAGGATGTCGGCCAGGCTTTGCGCCGAGTACGGACACGTCTCCAGCGAGCGCGCGTCCACCGAAATCTGTTCCTCCACCGCCAGCAAGTCTTCTACCTGCACGTCGATATTTGTTGCACTCACCATAATTTATGTGATTGTTAATATGGTTTTGGAATCTACGGAATCTACTGCGAAAGAGGAGATAGTCGAAAGATGCTTATAAAATATATAGATTTGGTATGACAAATTTTGCATGATTTTATACGATTTATATTCTTCAAGAATTATTCAGATCATTTCGAAATGTATCAACCAGTATTTACAATACTAAATATTACACTGAAAGAGACTGATATCGGACAGTTTAGATCCAGTAGGAACGTATGATGTGGATTGAGAAGCAGGAACACATAATGTGATGATAATTTACGAGAGTGACAAGATCATTGTCACGGAAACGAAACAACAAATACCTTTTCTTGGAACAGCAGAACTACTTCGCTGAGTTTTTGCACATACGGGTCAAGTTTGTAGGACTCCCACACCAGAGCCATCCCTTCTGACACCTGGTTCAAAACGTCACGGCGTAGACCGGCGACCAAGGGAATAATGGAAGCTTTGTCGCGAATCTGCAAAATCCATTATATTGTAGTATAATTTTAAGAAATAACATTGTAAATGATATTGAAAAAAAAGCTAGAATAGTCACACAGGTAGGGATACATATGGATGTACATACAATAATATTAAAGTATTTATATATTGTAACGATACAGGTATTATACAATAATAAGAAGCAAATACATACTAACAATAAGTAATTTAACATGGCAAATTATAACTTTTGATTAACATAATTAATCTTAGAGGTCCATACATACACGACACCGGTAGAACAAATAATTCGTCAAAAGCAGTAACCCCGAAGCTAAACATCAAATAATATCAGGCATAAACTTAAAATGATACTGAAAAGCTAATAATGCGGGTAAAGTCTTGAACATTATTCCAACCATGCAGCATATAATTAAACTACCTTGGTATGATTCCTATTATTTAGCTGCAGAAATCAAAACGTACATGTGTTAATGATAAACAGTTATAGTAAAGTACATCATTGTGGTGAGTATCTGCTAAAATTTATTGTAGCTAAATATTACATTACTAAACAGTATCGTGCCAATTTTTTAAGATGTATTGTCGTGCTTGAACGCTGTGAGATAATGTATTGTGTTGTATGATATAAATCACGTTTTATTTCATACCTTTTCCAATGTGCGTTCATACGTACGAACGCTTTCGATGAGCGAAATCGCGTATGGGTAAAGTTGATTGGCTTGATGAGCTTTGTTGACAATGGCCAATGGAACTCTGAAATAAAAGCATCTATTGTTAAAATTTGACTCTTTACAAATTTTAATTTTAGTAATATAATTTCTTTCACGCGATACTTTAGTGGTGGGTATTTATTAAGCTGGCTATTAGAAATAATTTTTTAATCAATATTTTATAGCTGATCATACCTGAAACCCAAATTCTTGAGATTGCGTACTTCCTTATATAAGGTGATGATTTCTGGTAAAAAGTTAACTTTGAGTTTTAATATGGTGTTTGTTTTGCTGGACCGAGCGCGCACTGACTCTATAGCAAAGATTCTTCCTGACACACCCAAAACGCGTTGTTGAACCTAAAATTTTTGAAATATACACATTACAATACTTTTTTTATGTTCATAGCCGACAAACGAGCAGACGAGCCATCTGATGGTAAGTGGTCACCGTCGCCCATGGACATCAACAAGACCAAAGGTATCACTGATGCGTTGTCGGCCAGGAAATGAGAAGGTTAGAAAGCAAGTACTGGCTCTCAAGCCCCCAGCTGGAACACGACGAGTCGTTTGGCGGCTGACTCAGGCAGGAGGGTGGTAGCTAGCCAGGCAGGCTTCACGGAAAGATAATAATATTAATGACTTAATAATAATACTGATAATATAATCCATACGCGAAGCTCTACCACCATACAAACTTATAATACTGTTAGGAAGATTCTCGCAAGATCCACCGAAACGAGAGGGCGGGAGTCTTATTAAGGTTCTCGAATAGTCGACCGAAATCAATAGAGGCCTTAAAAATCCCTTCAGATGACTCTCGCCCATATACTTAGGAAAAGCTTAAATATGGCATACACGGTCTTCTTAACCCGACCCCCTATTGTTGTATGGATTTTCAGGTCGGTCGGTTTTGTCCCTGTAGCCCGGGACCAGAATAGGGCTACGGTATCCCCTGCCTGTCGTAAGAGGCGACTAAAAGGGGGCTTCCGGGGTCGTGGGCGGCTAGGGTGAGAGTCTGAACCGTCCTGCCAACGACCCCGGGAAGGACGTCGGTATGTGTGGCCGCATACCGGCGTAACACCAGAAATTCGGGGATGATCGTCCGCTCGTCGTGTTCCGATGGAGATCCCGGAGTCCTATTATAGCGCCGAGGAAGGCCACCGGGGGGGTTTTAGTGCGGTAAAAATCCCACATAACCCAGCTTCGCTCCCACAGCGCCGGGTACCTTTTGAAGGTTTCCCCCTCGTCAACAAAAAAAAAAGTTCGGTCGGGTTTATTTTCTTAACGTAAAAGGCGTAGAACAGTAGGGAAGGCTTGGAAGTCGATATAAATAGCGGGTGATCCTACCCGTGGAGTTACCTCACCAGTTAGTGGCATCCTTAAGATGACACATAATCTCCCCGTCCGACAACACCTTCAGTGTTAACTCCTAAGCGGACGCTCCCTTGGGAGCGCCGCTAGCACCCTTCTTCCTTAAACAAGGATTGCATCCGATGAAGGCTTAGAGGTCGCACGGCCAAAGCGACTTCAGGTTGGTGTTTAGTGGGTAAGAGTCCCACATAACCAGCGCGGCCGGGGCGCTGGTATGCATGTAGCATTCACCATCCTCCTCCCGTAAGAGGGAAAAAAAACCCGCGGAGCATTCCGATCTCGAATACGAAAGCGAAGAGTTCTCTTACCACGAAGCGATATACCTGCGATCTAAGAATGCGACTGCGACTATGGAACTATAATAAAGTCTCTGCGCAAACTGTGTATGCAAAGAAACTGTGTATCCTGACACGTAACATTACTTATTCATAATAACTGTAATAATATAATGGATTTGATATCCACCTTGCGAGCCCAATCATCAAAAACTTCTTGAGTGTCCAATTTAAGACGGAAACTGTCTCCGTCAGCTTTCAGTTTTTGGCCTTCAATATGGTTCTCCCATCCTTTGCCTATAAATAAAATGAAAAAATTGTTATAATCAATAAGAATCATATGAAACCACCGATATACACGAAATTTTCAGTTACATTAATAGTATTTTGTTTTGTTTATTAATAGTATTGTTATATTTAGTAATAATCTCAAATGTAAGAGATGGAGATGACTAGTATAATGATAAATTTCTCTTACCAAGAACATCTTCAACTCTCTTCAAGTAAGCGGTGAGTTGGTGGTCGATCTGCTTCGCCCAGATAATGGAGCCGGCGACGGGTGGCAAGTCGCGCACCAAAGACAGGCGGCTACATTTAGATTGCGGATATTGTACCTGTATAATTTTCAATTAGCAATTTATGTGTGCATCAAAACTTCTTCCGAATACAATCGAATACTAGTAAGAACTCGGATCCTAAACAAATACCTGAGCTAACATCTGATGGGGCAGAGGAAAGATATAATGGAAAATTGAATGACGCGTTGGCTGAAAGACTACAATATGTGATAGAAAACTGTTATGTAATGCAGACGTTCTGTTGTCTATAATAACTTGTGCTTATGCTGGAGAGGTTATACATCGTTCTTGACGCGATGGTAAGCTACGTCTATTTACGCGCGTGGATAACGCGTTGAAGAACCGCAATGTGCAAAATGTTTCTTTGTCGAACGCGAGCCGGAGAGCGTACCTTGAACTTCTCGCGCAGCGCTTCGATATCGTCTTTGACACGTTGGATGAGCTGCGTCTGGTACTCGCGGATGGCGCCGCGGATGTGCGGGCGCACGAACAACGCATTGAACCGCGAGAAGATGCGGAACATTTCGTTGGCGTTCTTCGCGGTGCCGAGCTGGTCGCGCAGGTGAGCTGTAATGCGAGTCTCCACGCGGTCTGAAAAATCATAATCATTATTAGGCCTGATGGAAATAAAAAGGTTTGTTTGATTTCAGAGCGACTCCCGCGGTGTTACAGCGGCTCGTTGCTATGGTGATTTCTTTTATTGTATCACAGTATGAAAGTTGTCGATTGATTGCTATAGTTCGTTAACTAACCTGAAAATTAATTACTTACACTATTTGAACTTAATGACAAAAGTACTTCTGAGGTCTGATCGTGTCGGATTTAGAAAGGATGGTTGAATGCATATACTTAATGTAAATATAAACTATTAATTAGTTTAGATCTTACCAATCCTATCTTCATATCGGCTAACAGCTGCTTCCCAGGCATCGCAGCCTTCCCGTGTGATGTCCAAGCAATCGACTTCTTTAACATTTTCATACGCTAGGTTCACCTACACGCAAGAATGTAGAATTAAATTAGTTTTTTTAAGAATACTCTATTATAGTGTTTGTATAATACGAATGGACTTATTTTATTTTAAATTTAGCGACCACTTCGACTTTATATTTTTTGCCTTGATTAGACATTAGGTTTACAGATATTTTATATAGCCTATCATCTGCACAACCCCGTGTTCTCACTACATACCAATTTTTACGGAGATCGGTCAAGCCGTTCTTGTGTTATAACGGGACATACAGGCAGACAAAATTTTTTAGAATGGTCAAATTGATGTTAGTGTGTGTAATAAAAGGAATATTTATCATGAAATTTGACAAAAAAATTAAATGTACACACAGAGAGACATTATAGATTCATTACATAGATTTTATATAGCTTATCATCAGTGCAATCACTTGTTTTCACTACATACCAATTTTCATTAATTCAATCTCGAGACGTACACGAAAATCTCAACGGATTTTAAAAGTAGTTATAGATAAAGATAAATAATGTGATTGGAAACCAAATTAATGTTTTTTTTTTACCCCATTTTGTTTTTATTCGTAATCTTTTGATGTTAATAATTGAATACATAAATTTGTAGTTTTTATAAATTTTATAAACCTGTTTACATTTTTATCTTACACCTTAAATTAAGCTTTGCACGCATTTTTTACAGATAATTACTGTAACGACATAGTACTGCACAGCTGACAGCAAATAGGTTACGATACTGACCTCGGCAATCGCATTGGCATCGGCCGCGTCCATGGTGAGCGACGACGGTTGCTGGGGCTCTCCCGCCGCGCCAGCTTCAGCCGTCGCGGCGGCGCGAGGACGTAGCACCTGGTGTCAATCATATTATACATATATCACTTAAGTTAAATTATTGACTTGCGACCTTTTTGCTTTACGCTACGTTCCGGAAGTAATTTCATGGAGTGAAATGCATACAAGTTCACACATTTGCTCTCAATGATACTTGTTTTAAATATACTAAATAAAACATACTGTATTTCATTTGCACCCGGATCTTTATTGATCACGCTTGTCAGTGCCGTACTTGGACGGCCTCACATACTCCCTCCCAATTCCATGCTGGCGACAGAAGCCAGTCTGCTATGGTTTCGCATAAGTATTATATTATCATTATTATTATTATGCCATTAAAAATATTACTGGTATTATCACAATGCATTAGTAACGTCTTTGGTGTTACTCATGTCCACGAGCAACGGTGACCACTTACCATCAGGTGACTTGTCTGCTCTTTTGTCAGCTATTCACATAAAAACTTTTGTGTATGACAATCAATAATATAAGCGATCTTTTAAAACCCTAGTAACACCGCGCCTATTAGCAATAAGCCATATTTCATTAATTAAAATTGAACCTAGGTTTAAAATTAGCAATGTTCAGTAATATGTAAGATGATGAACTTGATATTTTATATCCTACCTATAACCTGCTATTGAATAATTTTTACTCGACTATGTTATCCGCTTAATATTCAATGTGTCTACTTACGCGTAACATGACGGTGCGCAATTGTTCGTGATGTCTGCGGAACCGCCGCATGTGCTCCATGCGGGCTTGCAACCGCTTGTGCGACGGCGAAACGCGCCACACCATCTTCAGGTGTTCATCGCGTTTCTTCTTCACTATGTCCCTGTACAAAAAACATAGCGCATACTGCAATGATTAGAATATAACATGCTTAAAAAAAACATATATCTTAGTATCTTATATAGTATACTACTATATATAGTTAGTTTTATTATTATTGATCTTTGGTAGATTTTCCTCTATCGATACAAAAAATTAAATGATACATCTTATTAGGTTCCTACCTTAGTAGACCTTGCAACTTTTCATATTCATCATCCCAGCAGGAAAACACTTCAAAGCACTGGGTCATAACCCGTTCGAAGTCTTCAAACGGAATGTGCATTAAACGACGTGTGCCAAGGACCTGAACGTTGGGACAAATATTTAAATTACAATGTAATAACTATTCTAAAATTGTACATTCAAATGACCTAAGTATTACCTTTAGGAGCTGTTGCCCTAAGTCGCGAGAGATGGCTTCCACTAGCCTCAGACCGCGTTGTATTGGATATTTGGTAGATCGGATTTTACGAAGATGGGAGAAGATTTGTTGTACTGCCAATCTGTTAAAAGTGAGTAATGAAATTTTAAAAAACGTAACTGTGAAAATTTACAAAAAGAACAGTAAAACATTGCACTTGTTGAAACTGAGCTTTGATAACAAAGAAAGTGAAGAATTATACATAAGTAACCGAAAAAAAAAATAGTGCTCACCTAATTCTTTCAAGTTCAGTAGCACTTAAAAGATCATTGATTGGAAAATCTTTCATAAGAGGATTGTAGTCAGAAACAGTAGCGAGAGCCTGCTTCAAACCTGTATCCGTATCAAATGACACAGTAGCATGGAAACGTTTGCCATATTTCAAAATCTCCAAAGTCAGGGCAACCTACAAATAGATAAGTGTGAATCAAATTCAATATAAGGAGTGAGTCTATTCAAACATTTTAAAATATATATGTTTTGAGGTATGAAGTCAAAACCCACCTCCACATGTACTATATTCTAAAAAAAATTACCTCAATGCTCTCTCGCTTTTCTTGGATGCGATGAAGAGCTCTCTCGAGGTTAAGCCAGAAGGATATTTCCTGAAGTGCAGTTCCATTAGATGGGTCTCGATCTAATTTGGTGACCTAGAGTATACATACAGGTTTAAGAAAAGCAGTCATACCATATAGAAATCAAATACATCCAATAAAATATGTAAAATAATAAACCTTTTGGATCTCCTTAATCCAACGGTTGACTCCATTCTGAAGTTGATTAAGGAATGTAGAGTCTTCCACCTTGTCACCAAAGTCGGCTACGCGAGGCTTGCGTCCTTCATCAGCAGCTCTGATAATTAAAAATGTGTTAAGAGCAAGTTCAAATAGTGCCACTCATAAACCTGCAACTGAATTGAAGGTGTTGTTGGTGATGTCGACATATGGAATTTATCCATCAATATAAAGCATAAGCCAAGAATAAAGATTTATCTGCCATATATACACAAAATACGAATTAGGCAGGCAGGGAACCTACCAATAGGGAAAATTCATGTATAATTTTTTACGTTTTTTCCGATTATTTGTGTAATTTTTTTTATTTTCAATTTAAACAATTCATATTTCCATCATAGAAAAGTTAACCAGTATTTTCTAGTTAAATTTTAAAACTGCCATATTGTAATTGTATGGACCGTTTTACGCCGCCATTAGGGCAAGCTTTGTGGTGACGTCAGCGTACGCGAATAAATCAAAGAGGCAATAAAAAAGTGATCATTAAAATTGTTAATAAGCCCACAGAAACAAAATATTTAATTAATTAAGTTAGGAATGTAATATGACAAATCGTAAAAAAAAAACTAAGAAGTATTTATAAATAACACCCTGCTTTCCATCCTTTGTTGATTTGAAGTCGTTGATCCTGACATTCCATTTTGGCCTAGCCAATAGCAAGCATTTTCGTATTGTACTTTTCTTTTTTTTTATTAATTAATATTGCACATTTAAATATAAAATAATATTATAGGCATATTTTTCTAGCAATGGAGATTATAAATAAAAATATTAAACTAATATTTGAATTATATGCATATCCCCTTTTAGACTGTCAGTCCATCGAAGGCCATAATTATTCCTCTAAATTTTGAAGAAGTGGTATAAGTTTTTTTTAATTTAAAACATAATGAAAATAAGATATATGTACACTAAATCCGAACAATTTAAAATTTGATACTGGCAATTTTTTATCAACAATTATTTATAACCTTTAAATTTTACCTTTTTATGACAGCAGCAACTAAGGGATGGACAGGCAAGGTAATCTCTGGAATGTCAATATTTTGTTGAAGATGCAGTAGGCCCATTTCAAGCTCTGCAATTTTTTTCTCAACGGATGGTGCCATTTTATCTCCATCCCTAAAAAAATCATAATGGAATATGTTTTAAAATTATTGTGTTTAATAAATAATAAGTTTTTCTTAACCAAAATAATAATAAGAAAATGACCCTTTAATATTCATAATAACGCTAAAAAATGGCCATAAAGTCTTTCAATTTATGGCTTTCTTTCAACTTTGAAATATTGTTACAGTTATGTATATTTATGGGGGTCGTCCCCTCCTATTGTCAGTGATGCCTTTGGTATTGTAAATGTCCATAGGCACATATAAGTGGCGCACTTAATCTTTGTCAGGAAATGACATAATAAATATGAATACTTGAAACTTATTTGCTTCATGGCAGAATAAATGTAACAGTTGGCTCATCTCATGTAACATATCAAATATATTTTTTCATGTTATATATTATAGTAATATAATTATTTTAGTTGATTTATTAGTTCAGAACAACACAATAGACCAGTTTTTGTTAAGTTTAGGACCTGTCTGTAAATTATGTAAAAGAACAATGGTTAATTTATAGATTAACAAACCTATCAGCTCTTCCGCTTTCCTTTACATAGCTCTTAAAGAAGGGTGCCATGGTCTTGCTGATAAAAGCATGGAGGGTTTCATATGGAGATCCATCAGACAGGTTGATGAGGCGGAGCTGGCTGTGGATAGATTTGTCAGCCTCGATAACTGCTCCACGCTTGATGCAGACAAAGGCTGCCACTCGGGGAGATGTGAAATGAACCTAATGGAAAAATCAGAAATATTACATTATGAAATAGAGCTATAATCTTTGATACTTTTCTAATAAATTTATCATAAAGTATCATTAAGCTAAAGTATTGCATTAATACAATGTTAAAACTGATATTTTTTTGGACTGATTATTCTATCTTGATGAAAATGCAACCTTTCACCAAGAAAGAATGAGTTATTGTGCATTTTCCTATATTTTATTTTATATCAATCTAATTTATAAGTGTACCTCATTGCTGATCTGGTATGTAACAGCTTCTTTCTCTTCTTCTCCTTCTGTTGGTTGCTCACTGTCATCTTCTGTTGGCATAAAAATTATATTATATGAAACAACACCAAAATTATACAGAAATAAATTGTTATAAATTAGCAGGCTACCATATTCTAAACCATTTTAAAAAGTCTAGTGGCGTTATACTTGGGGTAGCATTATTTTATTAAATCGTATATAATTTATACGATAAATAAATATAAAGTCGATATTACAATTAAGGTTTCGTATTGGGCACTTTCATTATTATTTTTTAACTACCTTCCCTTCTACTTATAATATTGAAATGATGACATATGAGTCATTAACGATATTGTGTCGCATTGCATATACATAATTTTATTAGCATATCGCGTAAGAATCTTTAATTGAATTGTCTTTGTACCTTTGAGCGAGAAGCGTTGGACGTACAGAGAAGACACTTGCGGATCAGAGATGAACTTTTTAATGCAATCTTGGTTCAGCTTATCGTCGAGCGCCGCATTCAATGTAGGTGGAACGATGTCATCCTCCGGTAAAAGTACCGTTGCGGCTCGTCGCAAGTAATTTGCAAAGTCTTGGAACTCGACAACGACTACATTTTGTGCCTCCGGGGCATTTTCACTCCCATCTAGGGAGTCTCCCATATTATTTTGGGATATCTATACTTTCTTTTAAACCAATCAATAGTGATGATTTAATTGCAGCTCACAACTGCAACGCCACAGCTAACCTTACCACAGATCGAATTTTTGTAGTGCTAGTCTTCTGCTATCCTAACATTTCAGATGACAGCCGAGTCATTTGACAGCTGTTTCCGGCAAACGAGGGTTTAAGGTATGTATACAGGTTATAAAGGATACCATTGATACCTTTTTTGGTTACATTCTTGTTTAGTCCAAGATTGTATTTCTTATAATCTATTCAAGTTATACCTTGTTGAAAAATTGATAAAGCAATAGTCCCTATTAGAAGTCGCTGGGCTCTGTACTACCGATCTAGATTTTAATGGTACTCATTTATGGTGGTAATATTTTTTCTGTGTAGTTAGCTGTCATCCTCCTTCAATTCACATTAAAAAGATCTTAAAGTTACAAAGTTATTATCTTTATGAACGTATTAGTAAAACCTATCTATTTTGCTTCCAGTCTACTATCTACCTAACATTGAAAATATTTTGTAGTAATGTTGAATTGAGTGAAATAATTATATGACACCGAAATCAGAGTTCATATTGAAGATATATTCAGATCGAATTCTTTTACAACTTCAATTGCTATAAAATCATATATTTTTAATCTTAAGAAACCTATTGAAATACAATGGTAATTGTACATCACAGAGTACATGTTTATATACCGAAATAGAGACCAACCTTGGCGGCCTAAATGGTAATAGGTTTAGTGGTTCAATCTGTATTTTCTCCACTAAACTACTACATTCTATTGATGACGCCCATAGTTAGGTTTTAGAATTTTAATTTTTGTAACAAATAAGTACTTAACACCAAATTTGTCGAATAATAAATATTAAGTAGATTTCATTTCATATTTTCATAGTGTTTAGTTTCAATTTGTAATAATAGAGTCACAGGTAACGAAATAAAATTTTGTATTACTATTTCCTATAATGTTATTGAAATAATTTTTACAATATAGTGGCAAACGATCATTGACGTAATCTAAATTTCTTTTTCCACTAATTATTATTTATATTTTTACACTACTATTAAAGCATTCGGGAATACAGCATAGGTTCTTGGTAGACATATCTGTTGTTTTCAAAGAAACACCACAGGAGTATAGCACCGAAAATGAAATTCTGATTATTGGAGTTCTATCTCAAAAACTACAACTAAAACACACTAAATAATAGAGTCCTATCTTAAATTATATAAACAGCAACAAGTTTAGTATTTGCATCAACTTTAAAATTTTGAATACAAATTTTCCCTTGTCACTTTAGACTAGTCTTGTCAATATCATTATACTTTCCATCTGGCTTTCCCGATTACCTACACGATTGATATTCCAAATTAGGAGAATTAAAAAAAATACCCATTTAAAATAGTATTTACATCCTCATTATGCTTTTGGTTATTATAAGATGCATAAAAAGCAAATATGTACATTAATATCAAAATGATACTTATATTGTATTTACTTATTTTTGCGTAGATTTTGGTTAAAACCTGTATTTACGGCGACACTGTAAAGTTATTTTGTTATAAACCGCCTTAGTCAAAAAGTATATTAATCTAATACAATTTTTCAATCTTACTTATTCTATAAAAATATGTCTTATAATCAACTCACTAGCGAACTCTGGTTTTTTTCCTCAACATCGTGTAAATATTATACAGACAATTTCAAAAGCCATATATCAAATTAACTCTAGCATACACTGCGCATACCTTCGTCTTTTGTCGGTTTTTTATAGTTGTATTTCCAAGATTTTAATACTAAAATTGTACCGCCTAGTGCACATGAAAGGTAAATGTAAACAATCGATCTCGCGCATGTCGGCGTCCCGTCACGTTAACTTATTTCTTGTCTACTTGGTAAGATTTGTTGTTATCTATGGCTTTTAGTTGAGTGTACTTACGCCAACATAATAAGAGAAAAAAAATCTTTGGCATAGCATTAGAACGGAACCTCTATAGGATACCATAGAGTAACTTACTTAAAGGGAATAATTTATGGTAGAAAAAGCGCGGGAAACTTCAAACTAGGCGGGAGTGTTTTCTAATGATATTTTTTGTAATTTATAATATAAGATCAGTTTAGTATAGTAGTGTACATATTTATTATATTTGTAGTGT
>PDGT01000016.1:4897629-4922757 GCA_003671415.1 Megathymus violae | reverse complement strand
TTTGTTTCCCTAAATTTATCGGATAAATTTGATTTTCCTTACCTTGGTTTCCCGTCCTTTATTTGTCATTGGCTGAGCGTACGTACGCCAACGCCATTAATATATATAAAAAAAAAAATTATGGTACTTTAAGCAGTTGTTATCAGTTGTTTTTGTGAAAGTAGTCAGTGGTAATGTATGTGACTAAGATTATTATATGCAATGTACACTAATTACTCCTCGTTTTTTTATATATAATACTTATTTTTTCTGAAAATTGCGCTTTTCCACGAAAATACGAAATTTGACATGCATGGGTGACGGTGACCTTAAAACTATGCTGATAAAAACTTTTTGGGCGATAATAGTTAGCGTTACTATGAATTATCGAAGTTCTGTCAATAAAAAAAATTATGTTTTAGGATTTTTCTTGTGGTTAATAAATAAATAAATAAATATTTTTTATAAATTATTTGTAAACCGATACCTAAAAGTATAAAATTTATTAAAATGAACGACCTGATACAAACGAGTAATAGGAAAAACCAAATTTTCGTGAAATTCAGATTCATATTTTGACCTGTATTTAATTCAGTCATTAATTTAGCATGAATAAAGGAGAACAGAATGAAAAAATTTAATGCGAAAAGCACACACTATTGAATAACTTCTTATTTAGAAAAAATATTATTCCAATATAGAAATGCGAATTTTGTAATCTTAATAAAATAAATTTCATTTGGAATGAAAACTAGTTTAATAGTCTATTTGACATCGTTTAAGTATCTGACAATAATTTTGATAAACAAAGAAGTCAATGGGTGAGGATATTGTGCGATTCAATATCACCGCCTTTCACCCGTCAAAACAAGTGTTGTTCACTGAACAAAAATAAAAAGAGTTTGCGTTACGCCTACACAAGCTTTCACTGCACGAAAATTGCTTTATTGATTGAATTTAATAGGGCACCTATTTAGTGCTTTTTCAAAAGATATGATGGGGACACCTTCGTGACTGGTCATCTTTCAGTCTTTCCTTTTTTTACTTTTGTCAAGCGAAGTTGAACAGCACTACACAGAATGTATGATCCTAATCAGTGAGATTTATGTTGCAAATAAACTGAGGTTCTATTGCATTCGCTCTATATGAGTCGGAGTACTTTCGAAAGGGTTTAAATGGGTAGAAGGCGCACATGAACTGATTGCTTCTCCAAAGACGCCCAGTATTTTTATAAGGTTTCCCATCTAAAATAAAATAGTACCTACAATATCGCATGGAGCCAGTCGGAGAATACATCTGTAAAAATGTCTGTAAAAAACTGTTTAACGGGATTTCCAATCAAGTTATCCGCTTCTGGTTCGCTTTATCCATCACGGTCGACAAAAAATTTGCCTATATCAGCGTACACTATTTTAAATAATTGGTTATTGGAATTTAAACTATACCACTAAACTACAAGACCTATATTCGGTTGGATTTTTTGAGAACAAATGTTCACGGAGGTGAATATCGGGAGCGTGAGCAGTAAAGGCAGTGATTCGAGGAGCGTTCCGTCAGTTTACAAGCGCGCTGTAATAAGATATCGGCGTTCTATCACCCTGGAAAATGTCTTTATTATGCTCTTTGAAACAAAGCTACCTTGAGAAGCGTTCTTGAGGAATTTATAGGGGTTGGAACCAGCAACTCTTTAGGGTAGCCAAAAACTTTTATATTATATGTTAAAGTCAGTTCGTTCTAGTCTTTATTTGAAAAATAATTTCATGGAGTAATTTTTCGTAAACAAAATGTTATCATATGCGATTAAATTGATATATATCAAATGATATCATAATTGATTTGGTCTGCTGGGACATATAATTATTTGGTCAACTAATTCGATATTACTATCTTGTTTTATCTCGACATCAAACATTCTAACTGAAACCATTATTTCACAAATATTTATTTTAGTATAGGTACAAGTTAACAAGTTATAGCTTGGCGGTAGGGTTCGGATACGAAATTTAGTGTTTTTATAAGGGGTTTTTGCAGAACTATAATGTAAATTGTCCCACTTATAAATACTAGGTTCGGTTAGGCCATACCCTTCTTCTCCTTTTATCTCGTCGTAGTAGTAGTCTTTTTTAATTACAATTTTGTGAAATTATTTATAAAAGGGCAATAGATAAGGATCATGTAAATTACTTTATGTGAAAATTAAACGCTAATCTACAATTCTATTTAGAAACCTATACTGCGTGATACAAAAGATGTCGTAAGGGTTTTGTAGATAATCTTCAAAGATACATTTGAACGTCAGTGTTGAAATTCTTTGAAACGTACTAACGGTTACACATCCTATTTTCTCTAGTTTCCAACTTTCCTGGAAATCTTTTGGATGGTAATTTGTCGTTAAAATCCTTATTTATTGCAACAGAGAAGTTGAATCGGCCCCGGGGGCGAATTCGCAAACTTTGCTCCTTTAACTCCGCTTCACTGGATAGCGACACCTTGAGCACATATTGAGGTCGAATGTTCGTTTTCTTGTTTCAGTTGGAATATGGTGCGACGAGTACAGAGTGGAGTGATATTAAATTTACATTTGAGTAAGTGCAGTGGCTGCCGGAAGATATAAGCTGAACCTACGTATAGACAATTGTTTCTTATCATAATTCTAGCTGAATAAGTATCATGTATAACATGATTTTAAATATTTTAACTGTAACAATATATAAAGTGTAAGTAAATAAAGTATATTATCTTTTGTCTAAGTAAGAAATGATTAATCAACAATTAATATTAGAGATCAATCAATACTATATACCTACAGAACCATCGAAAAAATATATGGAATTATTCAGTACAATGCTCGTTGAGTCATATAAATTATATTAACACTGACTACAAAACTCACTTCGTGGAGAAAGTAGTGTAGTGCGTTTTCTCAGCAAATTTCATTTTTTTCTCTATATTATTCAGTGTAGATTTCAAAATGCCCGTAAAATGATAACACTAGATTTTTCAATAAGTGCAATTTATTCTCAATGGTTTTGCGCGTGTTCTTTTGTAATTTGTTAATTATTTTGATGATTATGGTATGGCCTAAGATGTAAAGCTATTAATGGAAATAATAACATTTGTCATCTCATCTCTTAGAACTGCCTAAAACCTCTTAGGTTGTTTTGAGAATCCTATAAGTCTCGTAACTACGAGTACACACCTCGATGTGTATTCGTAATAAAATTTTTAAATAAACAATTTCAACTTTATAGAATTGCTCATACGCACTTTTAGTTACAACTGGGATATTCTTTATTTAGTATTCTTGTATTTTTTTTTATTTTTGTTTGTTTTCACGTTTGCAAACATATAAATAATTATTATGCGGAAGTTCAAACTACTGCAAAGATAATGAAAAATTACATAAAAATGTTTTTTAATCTCAAGAACCCTCAATTGTCTTTAAGTCCATGTCCAAAAAATATCCACTGAAATTATAAGCCATTGTACCAACCTTTGTGTAAAGTTTCAAGCAGAGCTATTACAAAGTTTAGATTAGATTAGGCAAATTACAAAGTTATCTCCAAAAGTATTTTGTTCTAAGATTTCATACGGTAATTAATACGAAGTGGAGTTATCTAAACAACATGTAACATATTGTAGAAATCTTTTGTTTGTTTTGAGATTCATAAAAACGTACCTGATTGTATTTTTCGTGCATACAAATTACTAACTTTTAAATTATATACTTGGAATACAAAGTAACATAATAATATTAATATAACAAACAGTTAGTTTAATAATTGTGTCTAAATTTGTAGGGGCGATTATTTTGACATTACTAAAATAGAAGTGAGCTGAATTATTATTAACTACTAACTCATTGAACTAAATTGAATGTATTACGTTTTTGTATACATATAGACGTATTGCTGTTGTTCTGTAAACAATAGGGCTTAATCTGTGTCTACGCTCGTGGTCATGTATCTAGAGGGAAATAATTATTTGGAATAGTGCTCTTCGTCGTTAATTTGCAGACCGTGCTCTCATTCTTCGTGCGTTTTAATGCGGTTTGATTTTGGTTTGGATTATAATATTAATGCATTTCTTTTGAAACTTATGTAATTCATTTAAAAAGATTATTAATACTGTCAGAATAACAAAGCCAATCTATCAACAGAACATTTACATATATTGCATCGCATTAATTTATCTTAGAAAGTAAACAGTAGATAGTTTTTCGCGGGATTAGTGGAATAATATAATGTTTGTTTTTAATAATTACTTACTTATCACTTAGTCATTTACTAACTTTTTATCTTAAGTAGAGGGTGATCATAAGTTGCACATTGGTTGCTTAATTTTATATTTTATTATAAGTTCAAATTCAATTTCTATATCTTTTGGTTAATGATTATTGATGTTACATTTTATTAATTATCTGTGGAGACGAAGGTTCATAGTTATACTAAGTACATTAAAGTTATCTACTAACAAATTTTATAATGATAAATCTATTACATTACAGAAAGGCGTCTAGTGTTCAAGTAACTGTTATTTAATAACTGATTGAGTTTGCTACACACTTAATAAAATAACAATTATGGATAGACTTATTCATTTATGTCTAGTTAGATTGCGCAATAGTTAAACAGAAGGTTGTTGAAAGGCTTCTGATTTCACATACCTATCTAATATCTCTGAAACGAAGTTGTTAGTTACTTTTAATTGTTATTAGATCTACAACAAATTAGTTTTCAAAGTGCAGAGGTACAGCTGTGTGATACAAAACAATTCGAACGTATTGCTTATAACCTCCACAGTTACGATAAAGGTAACCCCTACAATATCCCCGAGAAACTGTTATAGAATGGAAAAAGTTGTCGCTAGAAGAAAATTACGTCGTGTCTTTCCCCAGTGCCGTACGTAATACTATTATCAATTGAATGTATCCCGTAATAACTTTTTTTGTGACCTAGGTAACTTAAAAAGAGTCTAGGATGGCTATATTTTGTGGAATGATACAAGTGTTACGCAAAGGTCAATTGTTAAGCTGATATCGCATATTATTATAAAGTGCTCCTCTTGTATTTAAAAAGTGTTTTATTTCGTAATTTACCCTTCACTCAAAAATATTTTATACATTTTAACCAATTCTACATAACTAACTTCTGAACAAAGTTATTATTATTATTTTACTTTTGTTAAATAATATGGTCCCAAAATTACATGATTTTCTTACACTATGTAGTATTACGATTATCATAAAAATACGAATGTAGGGTTCGTACGTGGGCCGTTCACGCAGGAGACTCTAGTAAGAACCCTACTCGCACTTCTAATTTTTCAAATTATGTGCGTAACACGAATCATTTATGACTAACTTCAATAAAGGAAAACATCGTGAGGAAACTTGCATACTTGAGAATTGTCCATGCAGTTCTTAAAGGTATGTGAAGACTTTTACCTCCCCTTTAGACAACACTAGTTGTACTTGATGATGTTGATTATGTACTTAGAGCCTACATTGTTTTTAGAATAATATTAAAAACTAATAAAAAGTACTCGCACTGGTATACATATATCAATCGAACCGTTAATCAATCAAACGTAAGTTCCTTTCCAGAAGTAGAGAAAATCGAAACAGCCACAACACGTATGCTTAGTAATTATAATTGATGTTCAAACTCGTCGGTTGTGAGGACCATTCACTTAAACTTGTCGAGAACAGACGGAAATATGGGCAAACTTTACGAAGCTATACACAGCTTAGTCGAGGTGCTCGTGACGTAATCCGTTTCGTATGTGCACAGTATAATTTTGAACCTGTGAAATTGACACAGTGAACGAGCATCTGGCGATATTAACAGATTGATAAAATTCATAATTATGTCAACGACTTTATTATTTGCATCTGTAGTCGCTTCTTGAATATTAATTTAATGGCGGGGGACCATTTTCACACCAAATGAAACTTCAAATCTAATTATCTTATTTTTTTATTATATGATTGATGTAGTTAATGTCGGTATGATTTGAATTCATAATGCTATTGTTTTTAATATAGTCGTGCGATTGAAGTTGTACCTACTTGATGTAATCGTAATTATTTTCACGTACAACATATTGTTACGAGATTCTGAACGTTAACCATTTAGCTACAAAGTTTTTAACAACGTAATAACTTTTACTGTTACAGTATCGTAAAAACGAAAATAAATCTTTTTGTAAGTACTTAGTAAAATATTGTTTGTAAATTGACAATTTCGAATTCCTAAGACCTACTGCGATTATGGGGTTCTTTTTTGAAACAGATTATTTAATTTTACCAAACATATGTAAATGTTTTAATACAAGTAGCAGATCCCACGTGCGTTTTTCGTTTTCAGGTCACGTCAGCAAAGGGGTGAGGCAGAGAATTCTCCGAATTTTCCTAATGGCCGTCATCAGACCGTAAGGTATCTCCGCCGCTTGATCGCTTCATTGAGATTCCATACTCTATTGGCAATGCAGTGGAAACGAATGAAGTAAATTGGATTATACCTGGGATTCAAGGCGAATCTTTTATTTATGACATAGAATACGGAATATCTGAATTATTGATCCTCCGGCGTTCATAACCGCCCGGTTGTTCAATTCAGTTCCGCTAACTATACCGTGTCTATTTTATCAGTAACTAGGTAATTTTTTTACTATTAACTTGTTATGGAGCTGTTCAATAGTTTAAAGATGAGTTCGAAATGTAGAGACACTATTGTATTTAGGTAATGGTCGATAGAAAAAGGATCGTTATTTTACTTTTCGTTCTTTACTTACATTAATTATTAATGAGACGACCCCATACCCCGGTTGGTAGACCCCGCCTGCCGAGCGAGGGGTCCCGGGTTCGATTCCCGGACGGAGCAGACATTTATGTGACAGTTAAATGTTTGTTTTCGGGTTGGGTGTATGTTCATGGCACCCGCATCACAGGGAATCCTAGTGCGGGAGTGTGAGTATGTAAACATTTTTTTTTTTTTTGTTTATTATTCTCTCTGTTATCGTTATCGGTTCAGTTCATAATTGTTCCACAGTTAAGCGCAAGTCTCCTCTCAGACTGAGATGATTTAAAGCGTGTGCTCATTAAATGTGGATTGACAGCGTACACAATCCTTGAGATGAAAGACAACGATAAACGATATCACAATCACACACTCGCACTAGGATTGCTTGCGTTGCGGGTGACATAATCAAATATGATATCACAAATACCCATGCGCCGAGAACAAGCACTAAACTGTCACATAAACGTCGGGATCTAACCCGGGACCGGTAGCTCGGCAAGTAGAGTCACTACCAATTGGGCTACGGGGTCGTCGAGAATAATGTATGCATTCTAAGAAAGAAGAAAAAAGAACGAAACCTTTAAAGTTTAACAAAAATTATGAGATATTTTGCCTTAAAGATTAATTGGCTTTATAAATGTAACACACGTCCTTATCAAAACACAAGAGCTGCTTCCGAGAGTAGATAGACACTACAATAGGATCATAGATCATATCCATTTCCCGGATATCGATAAAAATATTTGAGCATCGTATAATTATATCGTTTACCTGTTTCTTTCTTCGTAAATAAATATAATTTTCTTAATTGACAGCAATTTATTTCCAATCCACTTAGAAATATTTTGGATACACGATCCGATAATTGCCTTGAAATTTGTAATAGTAATTTGTTTAGGAAAGGAGGACAAAACTTCAAATCAGGCTTAGAGCCGACATTGCATTACCGACATTAGCAAGGCATTTTGCTATACATATATTTCGATATTAAATCTTTTCAGAATTTTGTATCTTAAAGTTCTTTCAACGTTGTTTTTGCTAGACATAATGCTATAGTTAATGTTGAATATATGAAATTGTTTATTTATTAGCCTTACCAATGTCAGTTGTAGATTTCTGACTGAGTCACAATATAAAACATTTATAATATAGTTATTAACTTATATTAAATACAATATTTACTTAAGATTTATGTTCTTATTGTTGTGATCGTCGATTGTGTGTCGTATTTAGTCTGTGAGTAACTATGAGGAAATTAATTAATTAGGTTCAGGTGGTCTGTTGTCATTAATCGCCGTTGGACCAAGGAGCGCCCTGATGGATCACTCGCCGCCTCGCACTTTATCAATCATTCATATCGCATTAGTCTCCGTAGACCCTCTCTCTTACGATCGTGTAATGTTTCAATGCATGTACGTACATCGCTATTTCAAGCATATACTACTGAAATATTAAGAGTAGATAATATTGCTTGATTATTCTGTGCTCTGCAACTCCATTTTCAGTTAAATAAGAAAGTAATTTCTATTCACCTTGAACAGCTCAGACATGAATATGTAATGTGAAGAGCAGGTACCTGACAGGGAGATTGAATTTCATCATGATTATTCGGTTGGTAAATCAATATTAAGAAAAATTGTTTCGTAAAATATATTTGCTTGATGGGCGTGATCAAAACCGCGTTTAACCATTACTATCATCTCGTCCGTTGTTACAGCATCTTCATCCCTTCAAGATTCCCACGTTTATTTCGTTATACTAAACGTTTCGTTGGTGGTTAAAAATGTTTATGACAAATGACAATCATGTACAGTGCAGTTTTAGTAACATCTGGGAGATAACCTTTGTATAAACCTATAGATCAACACGACGACGGTTAAAATATTGCCGAGCGCCGTCAATAAGGTAGTTTGTTAAAAGTTTTTAAAGGTTATTCAATGATCTATCAATGCTATTCGTTCGATCCCAGCCTGTGCAGTCGTGTGAAAGATAAATGACTGTTTATGTATTAATAACATTTTACTTATAATTTCAAGTGTTTGATCTGTATGTTTGAATATATTTAATGATTAATACAATTTTTACTCGCCTCCGAGTTTCGATTAGTTTTAGTAGTAGATACACATTTCGCAAACGTATTATGAACTGATAACAATGCAAAAAATATTATCTACGACCAGATATTTTAACCAAGATTATCAGCTCATTTCATTGTATTTAGATATTCTTTTTTACTAGCAACTTTATAAAATAGAACTATGAACTTGTTTGAGGTCGGTCAGATAATCTTCTCACTAATCTGAGTACCCTAATTTGATACTGATACTATCAACTATACCTTCATTTGTCAGTGTAATTGCCCCCACACTCTTCTTGAATCCTAAAAATAAGGACATTCAAAATATAATTATAACATAAAATCTAAATATATATTTAAATATATCTGCTAGGTTTATGAAACTCAAGTTACCACTTTAGAAACTTTTTTGTCTAATACGCGGGATGAGATCCCAAATATATTAAACTGTAAGTTTTAATTAAAATGTAACGAAACAATTTGAAATTGAAACGTGACGCTCAACTATAAAGTAATTATTTAATTAAATAGAATTATTAAATTAAAATAGACCCTCGTTTATGTCAAGTTGTGGTAAATGGCGAATAGGCACCATTCGCTTCGGGTTCGATTGGGGTAAAACTAACCCTCTTCCATGACTACTGCACCACGGTGTATACTTGCAGGCTATGGGCCATTTATTCACAGAGATGTTATAGGGCCTTTCGCGTCCAATTTAATAATGCGTTCAAGGCAGTGCTGGGGCTGCTCCGGTTCTATTGCGCTTGTGGTATGTTTGCGGAATCGTGCACGGACTGGTGTACATAGTGCGGGCCAATTTCAATGCCACTCTTGGTTATAATCACAGAAAGGTTAGATTGCTCCTACATACGGCATTGCTGTAACAATCATAGGTCTGTCCCTAATGGTGTCGGGTAGAGGTTGGCGATGGAAAACTTTTAGCATTTTTATTAAATTTTACTTTATTTACTTAATTTAATTAAATTTGATGAATATTAATATTAATTATTTTTATTATTTTATTATTAATTTTGATATTTTTTAGTTAAATCCGCGAAATTCAAACATGTAATTAAGAGAACGACTTGTTTAATTGAGTATTAAGAAAAATGTTCTCTGTTCAAACAATGTTTTACTTTCCATATCTTAGTTTTCTAATTTTATATTATCAAAAGTTATTTATAAGTTTATAATGTTAATGAATTTATTGTTTTTTTAAGTAATTCAATGTTACTTTTACTAGAATTAGAATGTTTGTCTTTATTATTATTTTCATACAATTTTAAAGAGGGTCATTGATACCTTAAATAAAGAAATTATTATTATTTATATAGAATAGTGTTTATAATGCTCACGGACATTATAAACATTTAGGTACCATCAAGTGACATGTCTGTGTTTACCTGTTAAATTGTGGTTGTTATATCAAAAATTGTTTAAACTGCAGCCAAACAAATTTTCACATTGTTAGGGGTGGAAGGCAATAAAGCAAATGTGTAAACGCGTAAATATTATGATGTACCTAAAAAACGTCCTTTTACTAATAAAACATGAAATGTTGTTTTGGTGACATATTCTGGAATTCTCACATAAAGCCTCGGATACTATTTATAGGTCTAAATGTTCGAGACAGTTTAATTGAGTCCATTCGCGCACCATATCAGTTTTTCCTGATTATATATAAGGTATCAAAAGACCATTTATGGTAAAACTGTTAAGTAAATATATGTACCATATTAGCATCTCCATTAACAGAATTATACTGTCAAAATGATGGATGTATATATTTCCGACTAGACGGTTCTCCGTACAATCAACACCACATCGCTCAATGTCCTACTAGCTAATTACCACCACAAAATACACGAAAATATTAGCTGCTAGCAACAATTAGGTCCTAATCATTCCTTCCAGCTTATACAGTAGTTATAAGTGTTGGTTTCAGTCCAGTAAAACTATTTGCAACATATCTACTACGAGTACTGTTTTAATGCCCACACGATGCTGGTAGCAATCGCATAATCACAACGTGGACAGTAAAACTCGTTTGCTGCTGGTTTAGATTTCTCATAGCAGTTTTTTTGGACTACAGGACTCGTCGTTGCAGGATTAGTCTTTGGATGTATTTGACGACTAAAATAAAACTTTATTGTCGTTATTATAGCTTAAACAGGGACTGCTCCGCTCAAAGTGGGCCATATAGTCACGTTAAGCATGCCCCAATGGTAAGTGCTTGGTCCTGATTTTTTTTTTAATATCATATATACAGAGATGAAAAGACCTGAGATGGAAACTCATCTGAACTTTTATTTGGTTTTCCGGAATCCATAATTTATGATGTAGATGTGTAGACAACATATTTTAGGGAGCAAGTGGTTATAAATAAATAACACAAAAACCTAACGTAATCACAACAGCGCAATAGAATAACGGTGACGTGGGTGGCATATGCTGCGGTGGTTTACTATTTAAGACATCCAAAACAACCAAGTCCCGGGAACAAACATTTATCTACCACATAAATATGTTTCCCGGGTACATCCGGGAAACGCGTGACTCCTCGCTCAACTGATAGTGTCGCTGCGATTTGTATCAGTACGAAAAATTTGCGGTGCTTGCAAGATTTGATCCCAGGACGGAACTAGTGTGTAGTTCAATTTCCAACCAATACAGCTGGGACTATAGCTTAACTGTTTTCGTAAGTCATATAAAAATACTGTAAGTGAATTATTGTTGTGTATTTTTTGTACTCTTTTAATTCGTAATAAGTTATTTTTTACATCCAACGACGACAAGAAAGTATAATTAAGGTACAAAATTTTCATTACAACCTTTAGCGAATTAGGGAATTAGCGACTCTTGAATATGAAGCATCAGCCATCACTGGAGTATCGGAAGATTCTAGCTAATCGAAGCCCCATTACGAGGCCCGTGTCTATAAATAAAGAAGTATAAGATACGGTAACGTCCCCTGTAATGTATGGTAGTGCTCACGAATTCAGGCCAGTACCGGTTATCTATACATTTTTGAACGCACTCAACTTAGTTTTACAGTTTTAATTACTTAGAACAGTGCTTCCCAACTTTTTTTCGTTCCCGTACCCGTGAATAAAACTGTTCATTTATGAGTACGCTTCCCGTGTTAACCAATGTAATTTTCCCACAAACCCAATGGGACCCCGCGTACCCCCAGGAATAGGCGTACTACAGGTTGGGAATCGCTGACTTACAATATTCATGTACATAGACTTAGGGATATTAGCATTTCATGACATGCCTATATAAAATATGTAACGGTGTATACGGTAAATTTATAAATGGCGTGTTGCGTATGTGTGCTTTGGGTATGAATCCGTACTCTTGTATACGAAGTCAACGTTGTAAAGTATGCAATCCATGACTATCCTATAGCTAGGCTCTGGATGATGTGATTACCAAATTTAATTAAAGTTTGTAAATTGTCGTTAGTTTTCTTTGGTTTACGTATCGCTATATAATTATCTTGTCAAAAATTTGAGGCGCATAAAACAGGTGGAATATAGTATTCAATATTCGTCCTCTTACGTACAAGTCACAAAATTTTAGGTGTATATACATATCCATCTTTGGAATAGTTGGAAATTTATGTACATGTGTACAATCATCATCATAATTATTACAACCAATAATTATCTCATTGCTGGTTTCAGGTTTCTTCTTATAATAAGATGCCATAAGCCGCTTCGCTAGCCAAGTACGGTTTTTCAGACTTCACACACTTTTGAGAACATTATGTAAAACATTCAGGTATGTAGATTTTCTCACAATGTTTTCCTTGACTGAAGCAACTGATTTTGTAATACACATGTCACCTCATTGTACCATATGGTGAACCCGCTATTTAATTACATATGTTATTTATTCTTGTAATTTATTCTTGCATGTGACGTCAGATTTGTGATGTTCATACAACCTACGATACAGAAATTCAAGGGGAACGATATGATGCGTTAACATAAATATAAACATTGGCATATTTCTTACAGGTATATGTAAATTTGATTTATAATAAATATTTCAAGGCTTACGGAACCTACAATAAGTAAAACTTTGTATTAATATGTATTTAGGTTTCTACATTCCCTAATTGACTGTAATTGAGTCTTACAGAAGCTTTGTTTTATATATGATTAAGGTAAGTTAATATTATAATAAGTTATAAATATTTTAATTAATTACTACTAGTAATAATGTACATAATTATCAATTAGGATCTTCCATTATTTACGAATTCTGTATGTTCATTCTTTTAACCTTTAATTTATCTTCGTAGTAAAAACAATGAAATTATAAATAATGAAAAAGAAACTCTTGTTATGCGAAGTATGGGTACAAAACTTTCCTCTTTCGTGGAGGCAAAAGTAATTTAACTTGATAAAAGTACTATTTGCTAAACTAGTGTGTTTTCCTCGCCTCACTAATAAAACATTTACATAAACGTGTTGTGAAGCTTTTATATCATTACGGACTATTTTATAAATTAGAAAAGTTTTTTAAATAGCACATTTTCATTTAGGGATAAAATACACCATAACGAAACCCATTATATAATTCTGAACTATTTTACGCAGCTGAATACAGTAAATGAAAATAAGTTGCAATTTCTCATTAGTCTTATGACATGTAATAAATAATTAAATGGTTTAGGTATAATTTATGCTGATATGTCAACCTTCTTGTTTAGATCGTTGCAGCCGCGTGGGATATTTGCATAAAATATTTTTTTTAACAATAGTCGACAAAGGAGCAGATAGGCCACTTATTATTAGCTCTTCGACATTGCTATCGAATTATGTTAAAAAAAATTGTTTTTTTTTCAAAGATTGTAACCAGGTGGGTAAAGAATCCACCACCCAACCAACATATATTAGAAACTGAGTGGTATAAGGCCCAGCAACTTTCGATAGAAAGGTTCTATGGCTATAACCTCGTTCGTTGTTCTGGAGAGTGCACCAGGAGTAGGACAGGTTAGCTTGATTTGAACTGAAAAATGGATTAAGTCTCTTCCTTCATAATGTTATGGAGAATCTTGTATTATTAACATATTTATACAGATCCACTATTGTCAATTTGTTTCAAGTATTAAGTTCTAATTATGCGGCAAATGTTAGTAAAATTTCACGCCATCTTTTCTATTACATTTAGCTGTCGATTGTCGAAACAGAAGGATTATTAACTATTAAGTAATATTATTGAACGTTTAGCGCTGACAGGACATAGTAGACAAAATGAAAGATTATTTTATTTTGAAGAAATTATGCAAACGGATTTTTCAAATTGGTTCTGGAAACTTCTGGTATGAAGAAAACGGAATAGGGAATGACCGAAGTGCATTGTATAATTTATACGGCGTTATAATATTTACTACGTATGGGTTAGTGACCCTTTTAGAGATTGCAGCAGCCATTTTGGGCAATTTTCCTCCGGACGAAAAACGCGACGCGATAACATTTGCTACGAGTCATACAATTGTGATAATTAAATTGTATTGCGTAATATCAAACAAAAAAGTCATACAGAAATTAATCTGTGACTTGGTGCAAGTCTCGAAGTCGTACGAGGAGGAGTTCCTTATGACGGAGAAATATCGAATTATGAAGATCAATGTGATCGCGTATATCGTGACTGTTTACGGTTCGGCCGCTTGTTTTGTTTACGAGGGGTTCAGGAAGATGCATGAAGGTAACTTTTGTTGTCGTACGTAATTTAATCGTAACGTTGATCAAAAGGTAGGTGAAATTTGATTTCGTGCAAACAGTCTTGGTATCATTTTATGTTACGGGATTTTCGTAATGTTATTATGTTTTTTTATGTAACTAGCCGACTATCGAGCTGACGAGGCACCCGATAGTAAGTAGTCACTGGCGCCAATAAAACCAAAGGCATCACCGGAGTGTCGCCACCCGATAAGGAACCAGAGGAGCCGCATCATTACTGTTATGTTTGTAACAGTCGTCCAGTCTCAGTCATTTTATGTATTTTACTTGGTTTTACACTAAAAATAACAACGAGCAGAAACCTGTAACTTCAATAATAAGTATATATATAGTATTTATAATTAATTTTATATCTTTTTCTAATAACACTTTCTTAAAAATTGTCCCAATTTTTTTGTTTTTTCTTCAATAGCTTAGAATGCGCTAGTCAAAAACAGGAAATAAATGAGATCTTTGCGCAAGGTGATTCTTGCATGAAATGTATCCAAAAATTATTACCAGATAAAAATATGAGTCAGGTATTATCAAGATTATAGTTTCAGTGAGTAATAATTGATTCAGTTTATTGGATCTGTGAACAATTCAGCCTAAGGAATAAAATTTTAATTTTCGTTTAGATTATGCAAGGTTTTGCTTTCAGGTTCTAATTTTTCGACAGTTATTACTTATTATCCAGCGTTTGATGATAATTCCAAGTTAGCAACAACATTTCGTTTTTTCACTACTGTGGTTTTGCTCGTATTGATGATATCAATGATAATCACTGTTGATGCATTTACAATGATTATTTTGATAATATACAAGTACAAAATTATTTCACTGAGACGGTACTTTGAAAAGGTAGCCGAGGAATTTGAAGTTAATCGTCTGCAAGGCAATTTAAAACAAGCCGCTGAAAGGTTGACAAATAGCTTCGTTGAAGGCATTAAAATCCATAATGAACTCATAAGGCAAGTATTATGTTAAATATCACATTCTAGGACCTATTTCGTAAACCCAGATTTTTTAAATATATTATGGTTTAATATCATAACGATATTTTATTACGTGGTTTATCTTTTATGAAAAACGTAATTTTGAGAAACATTATTAAGATATAAAAAAGACTTGAACAGTATTTACCTAGATTAGTAGTTTCTTTCTATTACTGAAAGCAGGTCAGTTTAATTTAGTTTTCAGTATAATCCAGGTTATCGAATAAAATTGACAAAGCATTCGGTACCGTGATGGCTCTTCAAGTTTGCCAAAGTTCTGGTTCAGCTGTTTCACTTCTACTGCAAATGGCGGTATGAATTGTTTTTTATTTTTATTTTTCAAAAGTTTTTCAATAAAGGGTTGCAAATTTTCTATAAAATTAACATTTTCTCCTTAATGGCAGATTGAATTGTTTGTTTTTTAGCTTTCAGATCAATTGACATTGGTAGCAAGAATGAAGGTTGTTTTCTTTGTGGCTGCCTTGTTCTTTTTGTTGGGATTGTTTCTTTGTAATGCGGGAGAGATCACATACCAGGTGTAACGTACTTTTGTTAAGAAAATTCAGAAACAAGAAATTTCAGGTTTACTCTTTTTGTGTAAATACAAGACGCTAACGAGTTACACACGATAAATTTACAAAAAATGGACCATTTTATTCATATTACTAAAAATACATAATAGCAGTATTTTATCTTTTCAACTTTTCAATTCTATCCAATCTTATTTAATAATTGGTTAAAGTTGGTAATCGTTTTATATTTATAAGAAATTATTATATTTTTAAAAGATAGACTTACTTTTGAAACTTGATTGTTTCTTAGTATTGAGACTGTACTTTTATTGGTATATTTATAATGTAAAATTATTTTGCAATTAAAGTAGTAATCTACACATACACACACACACACACACATGCACACACACACACATGCACACACACACACACATATATATATATATTATACTATATGAAATAAATAACCGAGCAGTCGGCAAACACACAATTCAAATTCTACCGTTTAAAAATGTATTACCGTCCTATTACATCATAAAAATCTTTATGTATGCTCACATACTCTGTTTGTATAGATACAGACATATGCAACGATCATCAATTTACAAATATGCGTCATTCTATACGACACAACAGGACGTAGGTCTGTTAATGGTCTGTTATCGTCCATCGTAAATCGAAACTGTGCATAGATGTTCTTAACGCAACGATACACCTTAACGATGTATGAGAAATGTTGATTTGACCTAATAACAATTTAAAGATAACACATGATAATCAATTATGTTTTGACAATAAGCTCTATAACCAAATTTTGTGAACTTAAACAAAATCACATCAGTTCCAATTTTTTTTAATTATTAATTTTCTAGTATATCTTCTTATTCCAATATATTAACGTATCATATTGCATATCAGTCTTGTACCACGTTGTATTAAAATTAGTACTATTTAGTACTACTATTAGTATTAACAGACGGTTAGGTAAGTGAGGCATCAGTCAATGCACTCGATTTAACTCCCTTATAGAGAATTAACTTATCACTATTGATAGGCTCTTACAATTTATTAGCACTGTTTTATCATGAATGATGAATGTATATGAATATTTTTTTATTGTCCGAGCACCTTATGAACTCAATAAACTGTTTATGCATCTTGTGTACCTAACACAGTTCAGTTTTTTGCCAGGCGTCATTACTATCGGATGCGATATTCTACAGTGGTTGGTATCAGTATCCACCGCAACGGGCCAATCGAAACTTGCGCAGTATGGTGCTGAACGCGTGCACACAGGCGCAGCGTCCGATCATTATGAAGGCGTTCAAAATGCTCGAGCTAACTTACGGCACGTTCTTGTTGGTTAGTGTATACAAATTATACCACCAATGTCCTGATACAAGCATTGTATGACGCGAATCACACGATTGCCTTTACATATTGCCTCATACTGACTTATTAATATGCTATATATAACGATATTTTAATTCATATACAATAACCATTAATTTACAAATAAAATTTATCGTAATATTTGATACGGTTGATTTGAGCATAATATATGTATAATGGTAAACTTAACCGTATTATATAATTCAAAAAATATATTATTTAGTTGCGAAATCAGTACATACAAGACATTATATGATGTGATTGATATATTAAAAAAAAAAACTCATATTAAAATTATATATAAATATTTTAATACGCCTTTCTATATTACGTTACAGGTGGTGAGAGGAACCTACTCAGTGTTTGCTCTAATTTATGCACAAAATAAATAGAATGTACATAAGAAACACGTACGTACAATGTACATAACAAATTTATCGTATTTCCCCAAATACGTATCTTGATGAGTTTTAATGGATAAATTAAAATAACTATCAAATAATTATGTCTTTGTTTTATCCAAGATTAACCGTTCTTCGTTTCTATTTAAATGTATTAAAACCACACTGCACCGCGACGACACATCAGCAGGTGGTGCGTTATCGTTGCGATGTGATCTATCTCGTCAACACCGTTGACTTGGACTGAGAAATATGATTTTTGTAAATAAAACTACTTATGTACTTTCCAATAATTATTCTTATGTTGTGATGTGTTTGTGGTAAGGCTGAACACAACCTAAAATATATATCATTTTCTGAAATAGAAGCATTAAGCTCGAAGTTGCGTGTACGTTATAAATCGGAAGTACCTAATTTCAAGGTACTGAATATATTATTTTACTACACATTATCAGCGTACATCAACATGTACGGGAATCACGGATCGATACGTACATATATAAAAAGCGAATTTAGAGCGAAATAAACAGTTACCGGTGTTTGGGCTATGATTTCTATACAATATGCAAATTCTGTTGAATACATACATACTGTGCATTATGCATCGCGTGTTAGCCCTGGTCACGAATTTATTTCGTTATGAACTGTTTATGAATATAATATATTGTGACTGATTGTAGATCGTCACGGTATAATCAATCTGAGAGAATACTGCGATTGATTTTAAAACTTGTCAGCGAGGTCGGGACTTGTATTGGTTTTATAACATTGTTATATTCACTATCTTGTATAGGAATATTGAAATAGTTTCCGGTAAAGAATTTCAATACTCGCCAATCTAAAATTATCTCAAGACTTACTAACTTACGTAACGGAACGAAACCAAGACGTAACGGAAAAAGCACTTCGAGGATTTTCAATTTCGATACATACTTGGAATTTTATCAGGTGCAATTGCACAAGTGCTCGCTCGTCTGCAATGTAATGCTCTTGCTCCAACCAGTGTCTAAATGCCACTCTATATTTTTAACGGCCAATTCTACATCAGCTGTTCAGTGACCTACTTTTTAAATCTCTATCGCTGTGTTCAGTTTGGTTAATTTGCAAAATTTTTCAGTGTTAAACATTTATTTTGAAATGTATTTTTCTTGTAAGCATATACTCGTAAAAATCTTTTATTATTTAATTTTAGTGCTAACTTATTTGCTGTTACTAATTAATAACAATATACATATTATGAGTTGTTTAGGATGACGCAGCCAAAGTATGGCAGTTGTTATTGAAAGTAATAGATACTTGAAGAAAACATTTTAAAATTAAATAATGTCAAAGAGCGTTTTTAAATTATAATAAATATTTTCTCTACGGTTATACATATATTTATGTTAAAGACGTTGATCGCTAGAACAAATGCACTAACAACCCGTCCTCTCGCTCTGCTACCAGAAACGATCGTTAAGTTTGCAAATTGATCCCGTATCATAACATTGTTATTCATTTTGAGCAGGCGGTTTATGTTTGTCGCATTGTATTTGAAACATAAACGTTTATTGTTCTTAACAGAATTTCTACACTAATATTCTCGATTGCAATCCAGTACTAGTGTGTAGTGAAAGTAGATATATGTAGCTAATACGCGTCGTGCTACTGTCGACGATCAAGTGATCACCTGTACGAGGACAGTGGGAGTTAAAAACGCATGTAGCATATATTTTGACTTGTGTATCGATCGCACACCTTACCTGCGTTATAATTTAAAAAATATACATTAAAAATATAGATTTTTCCACGATTCAGTTTTCTTAATATTAAGATTACGAATATACTCTTAGTAACTCTTGAAGGTTTAATTTAAAATTAGTATTTGTAATTAATAGGCGTGTTCTATTTGGTTGACATATACCACGACTTTGTGCTTGTAGTGCACTGGAACAGCATGGAGCCGTTCATTGAATGTGCCCAGATAGTTTGCCTTAGATTGAGGAAACAAATATTCACACGTGTACTGAAAAAAATTGAAAAGCCACTTCCAATTACAAAAGGTTTCCAACTTATGTCGGTATTTTCAGAGATGTCAGTTCCACAATCGTACTGTTTGCCTTGCAGAACTGTTTAAGTTGTTATTGGTACACATTCGTATTTCACGCAGTCATCTCGCACGAGAGGGTTTGTGGATTGCGAATCTTTTCTCTTCACCGTCTATAAAAACTTTCGCTGCCATAAAAGTATATGAGTTCGTCCCAATACCGCGCCGATGACTTCCAATCTCTCTGTACCGTGTCCCGACCCAACCCTGGAGATTACTTTTTCTCCTTCATCCAGTAAATTGAATTAAAATGAGAAGCAAACGGATAAAAGAAAAGGGCGCACGTCAGTTTCGCTAGTTTCACTATTAACAGGGCCTACGTTTTAGAAATTGACGTCGACGTTTTCACGTTTTAGCATTCGTATCCTAGATCATAATTCAGATTAACAAACTAGGATAAATTTGTTGATTTAAGATAAAAATAATATTTTAAGTGCTTTTTTTTATTTGTAACAGTCAATTGTTGATTTTTAACAATGAGTATGAAAAGCAAAACTGAGGTGATCCTTGTAGACCGGTTAGTAGAGAGTGACTGATGAATAAGGGCCTAAGGTTCGATTACCAGCTGATGCAGATAAATATTAGATGTTAGATAGATTTGTATCCGACAGATTTGTGTTTGTTCTAGGGTTTTAGATTGTGATAAGGAAGACCCCCCCTGTGTATGTATATGGCATCCGCAATAAATGTAAAAATAAAATATATATGTAAAAATAAAAATCTGGTATTTTACAAAAAATGTTAAGCACCTAAATTGAACGACGCGATAGATAATTAAAAGTGAGTCGTGGAACAGTTGATTGTAGAATTGAACATTAAAAAGTAGAGTTGCATTCAGATACTGGTTGAAGCTAAGGCATTGCATAGAGAAGCGGACACTTGTGTAATTGCATGTGGTAAATTTCATGTATGTATATTAAAGTTCGTTATTAAAAAATTTATGTTAAGACAGCAATTTGTTGAAGCAACAAAGAGTACGAATGGCGTTTAATTAGACTCTACTTAAATAAAGTTATTTACATTATATATACGCACACACATATATATATATAATCATATTACTAGTTGTGAATTGCAAAATGCAGTCACGTTTATCACTAATGACACTAGAAAGTAGATTGGTTGAGAGTATTATAACGAAACAGCAAAAATACTGAACGAAAATAATTTGTAGAACAGGTTGTTTTACTTAACATTCTTACATTACTACGGTCTCAGGCACAAATTTGCAATCACGAGCATGCCTAGTGCGAGTTGCTACGCTTCACTCATAGGAGTCGTTGGCCTCAAAATCTTGCAAATTGAAATACAAAGTTACTTAAAGCAGATTGTTATACGCTTGAATTAATACATGCAGCCCGCCCCAGATACTATACATAAGTTCTACCGCCTAACAAACAAAACTCGAGAGCCCTTTCGCGCCTTGGGGTCGGTTATAATTCTTTTTGATTACGTTACGTTACAGATAGTTCCGGTTCGGGTTATTATCGATTACGGTAACCGTCAGTCTTGTTTATTAGTGATATTCGTAAATCGCGGTCTTATTTATTAACAGTCTCAATTTTTATGTTATTTGCGATTTAAATTATTATCGGTCTGAGTTCTAATTATAAGATAGCTGTCAATGTAGTCTCGGAACTTTCGATAATCAGGTTTACCAATAACACCTATATCCACTGGAATATCTTTGTACAGTCTACTCCAGCTTCTATTATTGGTAGCCTCGATCAGTAAGGATTCCTGCACTGGCCCACTGGAAAAACAATTAAAAACAGAAAGACAATATCAAATAAGGGTACGGATATGCAATTTTTATCATAAAGCACTCTTCAACCGGCCAGCATAATTTTATTTGAACAAATGGCCGAAAAAAATAATGTAATGAAGCTATAGGTAGCTAGACAAAGCATGAGACACTTTTTGTCGTGCATACAGGGGTAAAAGGTCGACCTCTAGCATGAGGTCATTTTTCTTTCAGGCCATCGCTTCATGTCTCTTATAATGTAGGCGGATAAAATGGCGTCAACATAAAATACCCTTTGCATCATTTATTATACGCTTATTGTGGAATGTGACGCGTTAATTATCTTTCTAAAATGTCAATCAAGAGTGAATATTTACCATGATCAATGAATTTACTATCGAATTGTGAGTTCGAAGCGCAGCACTTTTTATTTTAAAACTTAAAGCTTAAATCTTTAAATTTTTAAAATATTTATAATGCAGAATGAAATACTATTTGCTTTGTACATCTATTATTTGTTTGGTGTCTTTGTTCCTTTCAAATCAGGGCGCAAGATTGAGAATCTTGACGCTAGTGCGATGGCGTAATAACAGTGCACGAACGAATAAAAGGAACGGGGATAACATTCATACAATAGAGGTTCAATATTGCCTTGAAACCGTAGAAACTTAAATCATTTCGTGTTGTTGAAATATATTTCTCTGGAAGAAATTGCGCGTGTTTTAAGTCTTCTTATATTTAAACGTAGTTTGCGTGACACTTATGCTTAAAATATTTACTAGCCAGGGTGTTCATATTTCATATGGTATAAAAAATTGTTATTGATAGGTGTTATTTTGCAAAATTATAGTCAGCAACACAAACAGTAAACAAATAAAATTTCGAAAAATTAGATTAAAAAGTAATCGATGGGCAAAAAAAAAATTATTCTATTAGTACATTGATTGATTGATTTTAGACAATATTTTACTTAAGCAACGAATCCTTTTATAATAGCTTTTTGTAGTTGATTTTTAATGATATTTTTCACTGTTGTTACATTGAATTAATGATCGAAGTAAATTTTCATACTCAAACAAATTTACTGTATTAATTTCAAGGTTGTCTTGTTACATTTTACAAATTTATTTTGTTTTCACGTAAATCGTGTCCTAAATACTCTGCCAGTCATTAGGAACAGTTGGGAGGATATATCGCGGTGTTTTGCATAGAAACGAGAAGTGTGGCAGCTCCGTAGCGTCGGCTACGACCACACGTAGCAGCTGTTACGATAATGAGACTTATTTAAAACTTCTGCTGTATAGGCTAAACTTATGGGCTACAAGCGGCAATAACGCATTCATTATGTAATACTTAAAAATAATGGTTTGTAAATTTATACATAACTAACGACCCCTTCCAACTTCGTTCGAGTTGAACAATGAAATATAGATGATTATTCCAATTTTTATGTTTTTTGCTTTGATTTGACGTTATTATGCTTACTAATATTTTATTTAGTCTATCATCTGCACAATGATGTGTTCTCCCAACATAACAATTTTCATTACGACATTTCATTATTCTCATCTCAGTCTTCTAGTTGCGTAGTTAAGTTGGGGAATTTTATGTATGTATAACTTTTAAACTAGTTTTATTGTAAGACGACCTTAGGTATGTATATAATGGGATTTTTATATTATAGAGTGGTCACCGACATCGAATTCTTAAAAAAGTTATGTCTATACTAACGTTTTATCTCTATTAAATAATAGCTACGTAACTTAAGATTACTAGCGTTGGATTTGTTCGGTGAATCTATCTTTCTGACATTTTTTTTATTATTTAAATGAATTAGATTGATATGCAAATATCTTCTATTTTTTTATAAGCATTATAATTTAACTGTTGAATCATATAAATAAAAATACATAAAACTCTAACTATAATTAATAAAAAAAATATGAAATAAAACAGCGGTGACAGTTAACGGTTACATTATATATAAATAAATATATATATAAAATATGTTATTTAATAAAAAAACATCAGTTAGTTGACCTTAGAGATTAACTACGCCGACACTCCTGTTGATATATCTTCTAACATGATCTAGTGTAAACGCCGAAAGCGGCTCTTATCTCGACCGCGAGTAATGTACGCCATTCGTCTTGCGTTGCTAGAACTCATAACTCTTTTGCTTGATTACACGCCTTATTAATCAACATTATACCGACGTATAGTTTTACAAACTGTGTACCGTCCGTGTTCAGTTTACGATAGATTTTTAAAATGTGACACAATTTTATTGACGCATTAAGAAGAGATCAATATAAAGCACTCAAGTATGTTTAAGACGATTGACTGTGCAGGATTTTTGCTCATTACAACCTGTAAGAGATAGAAGATCACTACAATTAAATTCGGCATTTATTATATTCGGCATGCTCCAGGATGACAAGTCAATGTACCGGTGCCGGCGCAATGTTCCATAGGTTCATCTTGAACTTGGGATTCGCAAAAGGCAGAATGGCATAGGAATAGTTAATTAAATGCATTTTTTATTGCAGTTTTCTACGCCGGCCAACTGCAACTGGCAGACTTAACATACTTTTGAGATCATTATGAAGGACTTAATTAGTAGGTTTCCTCACGATATTTTCCTTTTCTAAAACGGCTCATAATTTTTAATATTACATTTACATTTAATTTACATTTTAATATAACATTTTATAAGTAATATGCACTTTAATAGTTGGGTGGCTTCTTGAGATTTCACATCAGGTGCTCCAGATCATCGACTTCTAAATATCTACAGAAAATAATCATGTAATTAGAATATTATTGCTATGGAGCCATAAAGATACGTTTGAGAGATATATATGTGTATATATATATATATATATATACACATATATATAGAGTTAAGGTTTTGTATAGTTAATATAATAAATCTTTGTTAACAGAGTAACACATGTTTATTCCACCTCAATAATTCGGCACATTAAATCTTATAAAACGACATTTTCGTTGATAAAAACAGAAGATGGATAAATTTTTATTTGAATTCAAAATATTACCAGGCAGCGATGGAAAATCAAATGTCTATTGTATTATCTCGATAACTACGAGTGATAATAAAGTATATGCTATACCAGAGGAGCTTCAATCTGCCGGTTTTCATAAAGATATAATAAAAACAGCCGCTTATACCAAGGTACAAAATAGTCTTAAGAAAAGATATCAAACTCGTAAAATTTGGATAACAATGACAGAAGAACTTAAAGAAGCGCTTATTGATGAACATGGTAATCTACAATTTAAGGAACAATATCTAGAGGAAGTGAGTCAAGGACAAACTAATCAAGAAACAGGTACTTTAGAAAGATTATTTGAAAAATTGGTTCAAAATACTCAAGAGA